>PVIU01010355.1:0-70624 GCA_004026605.1 Ondatra zibethicus | reverse complement strand
TTCATAGTGTAGTGGATACACTACTTCCTGTTTCATTTACTGATGGACATTTATGGTCCCTCCCCCACAACTACCACCACCACTCTCCCCCACACCCCCTCTTTTTTTGAGACGGAGTCTTCTATGTAATCATGGCTGTCCAGAGTTCATTACACAGACCAGGCTGTGGTTCCACTTTTGACACTTGTGAATAGGGCTGCTGTGAACTTCAAGAACAATTTTCTTTCTTTTCTTTTTCCTTTGTGTGTGTGTGTGTGTGTGTGTGTGTGTGTGCGTGTGTGCATGTGTGTTTGTGTGTACACATGTGAGTACCTGTGTGTGGAGGCCAGGGAACAAACTCAGGTGTCATTCCTCAGGTAGCACCCACTTTTTTTTTTTGAGCTGGAAGTCAGTGAAAAGATTTATTTATTTATTATGTACACAGTGCTCAGCCTCCATGTATGCCTGCAGGCCAGAAGACGGCACCAGATCTCATTACAGATGGTTGTGAGCCACCATGTGGGTTGCTGGGAATTGAACTCAGGACCTCCGGAAGAGCAGTCAGTGCTCTTAACCTCTGAGCCATCTCTCCAGCCCCTGTAGCACCCACTTTTAAAATCTTTATATTGTATTTGGTGTGTGTGTATGTGCGTGTGGGTGGGAGTGGGGGTGCACGCATGCCACAGTGCACATGTGTCGGTCAGAGGGCCATTTGTTGAAGTTTACTCCTTACACCATGTGGGTTCCAGGGATTGAATTCAGCCCCTCAGGCTCATGAGCAAATGCCTTTATTCACAGAACCATCTTGATGCTTCCTGCTGCCACTCTGTCCTTTTTGTCCCGGACAGGGTCACCCACTGGTCTAAAGCTTACCAAGTCAGTTAGGCCATTGGCCAAGACAGGGATATGCTGGTCTCCACCGCCACAGTGCTGGGATTACAAGCAGACACCACCACTGGAAGCTTTTCCACATGAGCCCTGCGGATAGGACGAGCACTTTACCAACTGAGCCATCTCCCTGGCCCTTTTTGTGTTTTGTTTGGTTTGATTTTTCCATGCTTAAAATCGGGCTTAGTGTTGCATATCTGCAATCTGAAATAGTGAGTTCAAGGCCAGCTTGGGCTACATGAGACCTTGTCTCAAAGAGCCTACAGAGCAGGGAGACTGAAGCTGCAGAAGAGGCTTAAAGTGGGTGTGGTGGCACACAGGACAGCCTGGGCTACATAGCAAGACCTTGTCTCAAAAGCATGGAGGGAGGAGTGTCTTTTAAGTGCTGGGTTATGTAACTTATACTAAGGGAGCCAATGTAGGCATTTGGATAAGAGCAGGTTATCATCAAAGCTGGGTGGGAAGGCTGGAGGCTAGGTTAAGACCCCTAGTGGGGAGCCAGCTTCCCTTCCTCCTCTAGGCATCAAGTCTGTGACCTCCAACTGAGACTGGGGCACTCCTAACTCCATGGCCGTGGCTTTCACATGCCTTCTCCTCTAGGCTCACCCACCATGACCAAATTGACTGCTCAAGTCAAAGGCTCTCTCAACATCACCACTCCAGGAATACAGATATGGAGGATCGAGGTGAGTCTTGTCTGGAGGGGAGTTCAGGGATTCAGGAGGGTGGAGAGAGCCTGGCATTGCTCAGTCTCCTCCAGCCAGGTCCTGCACACTGCAGGGAGCTGCTGGTGCCACCCCCTCCTCTTTTCTCCATCTCTTCCTCATCTGCCTTTTCCTTCTTCCACTTCCTTGTCCCCATTAGCCCTATCCTTCTCTGTTCTGTTTCCTCCCTTTGTCCCTTTCCCAGACAGGGTCACCCACTGGCCTAAAGCTTACCAAGCTTTTCTCCCACCTTTCATTTCTGGGCACTGATCCTTTTGATTTGGGGTATCTTGTGGTGGTGAAGTCGGAATCGAGGGCCACACCTAGTAAGGACTCTATAGCTAAGCAACATCCAAACCTTGTTGGACCCTGCATCCTCAACTCCCATCCCCCTACACATCTCCTGGTCAGCTGCCTTACCTGGTGGTTCTGGTAGCTCCTATGACCTCTTTCTAGCCTGGATCAGGTCACTCCTCCTTGGGTGATGGTGTCCCGTTCCTGGGAGGCCACTGTATTGATCCCAAACTTAGTGCAGCCACATGATTGGCACAACACACAACAGCCTAGAAGGACTAGATCCAGGCAGTCCTGTAGCTTTGGTCTCCTGGGTAGGCGGGGCTACACGTTTGCCACCATGTCTACTGTGACCTTTCTCTCTCTCCAGGCTATGCAGATGGTACCTGTTTCTTCCAGCACCTTTGGAAGCTTCTTCGATGGTGACTGCTATGTAGTTCTGGCTGTAAGTGGGTCAGGCCAGAGGGGGCTGAGTAAAGAGCAAAGTCTACTGGGTATTAGGGAAGAAACTAGAGGCTGGGGGCTGTGCTGAGAGGTGGTCTGGCTTCAGCAACCAATTTAAGCGGAGACTGCTTGTTCATTCCCGGCCACCCAGACCCAAGTAATCACACAGAAACTGTATTAATTTCAACACTGTTTGGCCAATGTCTTAGGCATATTTCTATTTAGGTCTTACATCTTAAATTTTATTTTTATTATTTTATATTTTACCACAAGGCTCGTGGTTTGTTACTCTTGCTCTTGGGCAGCTACATGGCATCTGCCTCCTACATGGCGTCTCTTTGATTCCAACTACTCTGTCTCTATATCTCTTCCAGCCTGGTTATATTCTGCCCTGCCATAGGCCAAAGCGGCTCTATTCATTAACCAATACGAGCAACACATATAGAGAAGGACATCCCACATCAAACCATTGTTTACAAGAGTGCCCAGGTGCCCAACTGTGGGGCTCCAGAGGGCTCAGAGATGGTTTGTAGAGCTCTCCTCTAGCTCTGGAGCCATGAACTCATTCAGCCTTGGGGGACCTTCTGAGTTGGTCCACCTTCTATTATATATATATATATATATATATATATATATATATATATATATATATATATATATATATATTTTGGTGTGTGTGTGTTTATGCATGCCGTGGAGGGGATGTGAATTTCAGAGGACACCTTGGGGGAGTCAGTTCTCTGCTTCTACCATGTGGGTCCCAGGGATTGACCTCAAGTCATCAGCTACAGTGGCAGGCACCTGCTGAGCCGTTTCAATGGTCCTGGCCCCACCTCTCTAAAACCCACAGTCATCTTCATAGCCCTTCATGATGTTCGCACACCCTGGCGCCACCAACACTACTAAGGAGGAGATCTGTGCTTTTCTTTTCTTATATTGAGTTGCTTCTGATGCTAAAAGTTTCTCAAAATTACACTGACTTACGCATTTATTTATTTTGCAAATCTGTGCGTGTCTGTGTGTATGTGTAGGGCTGCACACGTGCCAGGCAAGCTGCACATGGTGCCACAGGAGGATTTGCAGGAGTCGGTTCTCTTTTTCTGTCACATGGATCCCAGGGATCAAACTCAGGTTGCCAAGCTTGGTTGCAAGTGCCTTGACCCATAGAGTTCTCTTGCCTGCTCTGCTTCTAAATTTTGAAGATACATTTTTAACGATTTGCCACATTCTTACTGTAAGTGAAAACCTGAGCCACGTGTCACAGACTGAAAACGGCTTGGTGTATTTACACAGTCATTATGTGTACAGCAGGTATTTGTGTTCATAGGATATCTGTGGATTCAACTAACTATGGATCAAAAACATTTAAAAGAAAGTTGCATGCGAGGGCCTGGTGAGATGGCTGCCCAGCTTAGAGGGCATGCTGCTCCACAGAGGAGCTGATTTGGTTCCCCACACAGCACCTATGTAGGTTGGCTTCAATTGCTTCTAACTCCACCTCCGGGGGATCTGATGTGCACAAATACATATACACAACAAAATCCAATGGAATATGTAGTGAATGATTACATAGATATTTTTCTCATCACTGTTTCATACACAGTACAGTGTGGCAACTGTTCTGACCGCCACCTGCCTGGGTTCAGGAATTAGGACTCATCTAGAGGTGACGTAAGGTCTAAGAGACACATGGGGTGTAGCTCAATGGTAGAGTACCGACCTATCATCCAGGAGGACCTGAGTTTGATCCCTACCCCTGCACGGTAGGTACATTGGCATACAGGCCAGTAATCCCAGCACCCCTGAGGTAGAAAGAGAAATCATGGGAGGGCATCCTTCAGCCCAGAATATTCCTGCCAAGTGTGGGTGACATGAAACCCTGTATCAAAAACAACAACAACAAAACAATAGCAACAAAGCTGATTCTCGAGCCAGGGAGATGGTTCAGCAAGTATAGGTGTCTGACCTCCTGAGTTCAAAACCTCACAGTACAGTAGGAAAGAAGCAACTCCCAAAGGTTGTCCTCTGACCTCCACTCCCACTCTGAGCATGCCTATAACTGTGCTTAAACACACCTATGTGAATATACATAATTTTTTAAGCATAAGAGGAATTTGCAGATTCCATGCAAACATCACATACCATTTTACAGAAGGGACTTGAGCATGTATAGAGCTCCCATGGGATCCTGTCCCTCACAGACAATGAGGGACAATACATTTGTTTGCCCATATAGTCATCTTCCTGGTCTCTGATAGCCCACACCCATCAATCCACGTGAGTTATTTTCAAGATGAGAACAAGATCCAGAGAAGGGAGGGCCACATCCTGTTTTCTACCAGTAGAGTCAGTGACTGAGCTGGGCCACAACTCAGGGCTTCTGACAACAGGCCAGAGGCCTCCTTGGGTCCAAGTACGTGGGAGACCATGCAGAATGGGAGAAGGAGCTGTGGGACCCCAGGTCTCACTACACAGATGCCCCCTTCCCCCAGATCCACAAGACCAGCAGCACCCTGACCTACGATATCCACTACTGGATCGGGCAGAACTCATCCCAGGATGAGCAGGGGGCAGCTGCCATCTACACGACACAGATGGATGACTACCTCAAGAGCCGGGCTGTCCAGCACCGTGAGGTCCAAGGCAACGAGAGCGAGACTTTCCGAAGCTACTTCAAGCAAGGCCTTGTGTAGGGAGGGGTGCAGTGGGGCTGGGGAGGATCCCAAGGTTGGTCATTGAGGTGGGGATTAGGACATGGGGGCTGGGCTCAAGAGACAGGGACACCGAGGCTCTGGACAGTGGGAGGTGACCTGGGCTAGGAAGAAAGCCTGAACGGAGCTCTGGAGATTGTGGAAAACTCCTGCGGCCTTTGCTGGTTTTTCTCCACCTTTCCACTCCTCACGCTTATTTCTGCTGTTGCCCTGACCCGGGCCCTGTCCCTCTGAGTCTACTTTCACTTGATTTATCTCTTGGGCTCTTCTAAGATCCCATGACTATGGCCGATTAATTCTGTCTTAGTTCCTGTCTAGGTGTGGTGGACTGCTCATTGCCTGAGCACCCCCCAAACCCCGCCCCTCAGGCTATCTCATCGAACCCCACTCTCCCAGGCCAACTCACAGGTGGCTGCTTCCTCTTCTCTAATCAGGCCTTTCACTAACAACCTTAGAAAAGTCTGAAGCTCTGTCTGGCTGACTTTCCTCATGGAAACACCTGCTTCTCCAGAGCTGAGTTGTCTTTTTGTTGTAGGAGACTAAAGCTCTCCATCAGCCTTTAGTCTCTCCTTCCCCTGCTTTGTCTTACTCTTGTCTGCCCATAATACAACCTGACAACAGCCTCTGGGCATTCGAGTGGCCTCTCTCCCTTCCTCCTCCTCAGTGCCCTGTGTCTGGGGCCCTGGCCTTATTCCCATTTTTTTCTTCTCTCCAGATCTCACCACAATTGATTATCATTGCCGACCCTTCTGCAGGGTAGGGAGCTAAGGCAAGGGGCAAGAAGACCTACATTGCAGGGTTAGGTGCATGCTACAGGCTAACCAAGCATTTGCAAGACACTGATGACGAGTGTAACTTTGATGTTTGAACCTTAAGTATTTCCTTTGCCCAAGCCTGTCCCAGTTGGGGCCTCAGAGGGGCGCAGGTAGCTCAGGACACTGGCATATCTCCTTGACTCAATGCTCTTGAGTCAGCTTTCCTTCTTTCTCTCTCAGGATCCAGAAAGGGGGAGTAGCTTCTGGCATGAAGCACGTGGAAACGAATTCCAGCGATGTCCAGCGACTGTTGCATGTCAAGGGCAAGAGGAATGTGCTGGCTGGAGAGGTAGGCAAGCCCAGCCAGGACACTGGCTGGCAACTGAGCAGGGCTGAGTGAAGTGAGGGTGGCCAGAGGTAAAAGGCTCTCAGTGGGCGCTGGACCTCCCTGTGCCCTCTAGGTGGAGATGTCCTGGAAGAGCTTCAACAGAGGGGATGTCTTCCTGCTGGACCTCGGGAAACTCATCATCCAGTGGAATGGGCCAGAGAGCAACCGCATGGAGAGACTTCGGGTAACCCTGACAGGGCGCCTCATCTCTGTAATTCAGCAGACCTCACCTGCTTTAGCAGCCTCAGCAGCACCGCACCCCCCCCCCGCTTCCCCCACCTCACCCTGTGAAAGTAGACAGAGAGGCAATGCTGCTGTGTGACTGTGTGAGACTTATGGCTAACTTATGATTTACGGCACGGGTGACCCCGTCAGGTCCCACAGCAGGTGAGAGACAGACAGATACGCCACGCGGAGAGAGCTTGGGTATGGAGAGTTTATTTAGTGGGTATTGGGAGGGTATGGGGGGAAAGAGAGAAATTGAGAGAGTGAGAGAGAGAGAGAGAGAGAGAGAGAGAGAGAGAGAGAGAGAGAGAGAGAGAAGAGGAGGGAGCAGGAGGGAGGTAGGGAGCTGCTGCCTCTTCAGAAGAAGGACAGAAAGAGAAAGGAAGAGAGGCAAGATCACCTTGCCTCAGTAGGAAGGGGGAGATTGGGAGCGGGCAGAGCGCGTCTCTTAAAGGGACAGGGTACCCAGGTGATGGGGCAGGCCAGCATAATTATAATACTAAGCCTTAAGATGGAATAGGTTCCTGGAGTGTGGCAGCCCCCATGTTCAGCCTTGGGTATTCAGGGATGAAGTGGGCAGAGCCTTGCCCTTGCTCTGCCTGGCAACTGGCTATCCTGTCAAGAAGCCAGAAAGGAAAAGGGAGAACCAGAGGAATGATTGCTGCAAGAGTGGTACTAGGGATACAGGGGAGCTTTGGGGACCAGATGGAGGTATGGCAAAGGCGCTGGGGCAAGAAGGTGGGTCGGTAGGGAGCCCTTCAGGCCAGCAGGGGTATGATGAGCCGCCAGCAGGTCTCACAGACAGGATGTGTGGCCAGCAGGTTGAGAAAAAGGGTTAGGTCTTTTGCTTGGGACACCCAGTTAATAGAGCTTTTATCTGATTTCTGAGTAGAAATGGGCTGGGGAGAGGGCCAGCTGGAATCTAGGCTTCACTTGGTACGGGATGAGGACCCAAAGCCTTATGCTTGAGAGAAGTAGGCACAGTGGAGGGCCGGGTCCTGAGATGGGGAAGATCTCGGGGAGACACAGAGGGCCCTTTTGGCTATCTGAAGAGGGGCTGTCCTAGGATGAGAGCCGAGAGCTAGGCTGGAGACAAGAGCATGGGAATGACTATCCCCAAGGGCCAAGGAACTCCAGAGCGCCCATGAAAGGAGGGGCTTTGGGCTAAAAAAGAGTACACTGCAGTGTGCAGGCACCCGGGGGGCCTATGTGTGTATATGCATGCTTATGTAAGCTTTCATGGAACTGAGCTGTGTGCGTGTGAATGTGTTATATAGGTATGTACATGTGAATTTGTGTGTGTACTGTGAGCGTGGGTGCTTTGGGTAGACTGAATATAGTACTAACATCTTTGAGGGTCAGCTTTTGTACAAAACCATGAAAGGAAACCACAGATTCCCAACAGTATCAAAACTGAGGGTCTAGCTTCCCTATCCCGCTCCCCCAGATCCCTTGTCCATCTATGAGAAAATCCACTTTCCCAGGGCTTCCTACTGTTTCCTCACACACCTGGCAAGCCTTGTCTCCACCCCTTGTAAATCTGCAACGCGGGGTGGGGTTTGCCCTGCAGAGTCCAGGGTGGTGAACGGTACTGCCCTGTCTGCTGCTGCTGGCCTTCAAAGGTCATCCGTGACCTTCCTGCAGGGCATGACCTTGGCCAAAGAGATCCGAGACCAGGAACGGGGTGGACGCACCTACGTGGGTGTGGTGGAAGGGGAGAAGGAAGGGGACTCCCCAGAGCTGATGGCCATTATGAACCACGTGCTGGGCCAGCGCAAGGAACTGAAGGCAGCAATTCCTGACACAGCGGTGGAGCCGGCGGTCAAGGCCGCACTCAAGCTGTACCAGTGAGTTCTGGGCCGGGGCCTACCTGGGTGCCAGGCCTTCCTGGGGTAGGGTGTTCTGGCTGTGCCACCTCCTATCCATGCCTTGCATTGTCCTGCAGTGTGTCTGACTCAGAAGGCAAACTGGTGGTTAGGGAAGTTGCTACTCGGCCGCTCACACAGGACCTGCTCAACCATGAGGTGAGAAGGGGCTGGAGGACCCCAAGCAAGGGACACCTATAAAGTGCTAAAGCAGATATAGGGGGGAAACCTAGCCCCCTTCTTCCCCCAACACCACAGGCTCATTTAGGTTTTTTCTCTACTGACTCTAGGACTGTTATATCCTGGACCAGGGAGGTCTGAAGATCTTCGTGTGGAAGGGGAAAAAAGCGAATGAGCAGGAGAGGAGCGGGGCCATGAACCAGGCCCTGGTAAGGAAAGGGTCTGGCCCGGTGGTTCTCAAGTTTCCTAATACTGTGACTCTTTAGTACAGTGTCTCATGTTGTGCTGACCCCCGAGCATAAAGTTTATTCCATCGCTACATCATAACTGTAGCTTTGCTACTGTTATGAATCAGAATATAAATATTTGATATGTAGGATATCTGCTACGCAAACCCCAAAGGGGCTGTAATCCACAGGTTGAGAATTCCTGGTCTAGCAGCAGCAGAGGAAGAAGAGAAGGACTCAGATAGGCCAAACACCAGGCAGAGCCCAAGGAAGATTCCAGGAGGGCAGGGCTGGGGGTGGGGACGGATGGACCCAGTTGTTGAGGGCTGAGGACCATAAGGTCACCAGCGTCCTGGTCCTCAGCATATGAGCGAGCTGACCACCAGTCAATCCTGGGCCTCCTTAGGGTATTGGGTGTCACATCCCCGTGCAAGAGCTTGGCTTAGAGAAGGGAATGGCTAGTCTTTCTCTAAAAAGGGTTGAGTGGGCATGGGGTCAGGGCACTCGGATTAGAATTGAGGAGGTATAGTTAAGCTAGGGGTCAGATCTGTTGGGATCAGAGTTAGGTGTGGGGTCAATATTAGATTCAGGGCTGAGGTTAGAGTGCTCATTTGAGACACTATCAGGTGTAGCCTTGATTGGAGTAGGTTAGGGTTAAGTTTGGGGTCGGCATTGGGGTCGGGGCTGGGCAAGTTCAGGTTTGGGGCCAGGTGGATCTGGCTTTGGCTTGCATGGGGGTGTGGAGACTACAGACAGGAGGCACTAGCTTCCAGTGGTCCCCCCTTATTTTCCCAGAACTTCATCAAAGCCAAGCAGTACCCACTGAGTACACAGGTGGAGGTGCAGAATGATGGGGCGGAGTCAGCCATCTTCCAGCAGCTTTTCCAGAAGTGGACCGTGCCCAATCAGACCACTGGCCTGGGCAAAACATACACAGTGGGCTCTGTGGGTGAGAAGCCACGCACCCTGCCCTCCTTTCCTGATGCCCCTCTTCCACACACCTTTTACCCTGGCTTTCAGCTCCCTGGGGGAGTACTAAAGAAGCTCAAGAGCTATCACCAGAAAGGGAGCTAACATAACTTGCCGTGGAATGGGGTTGAGCCTCCCCGGAACCAAACACTTCTCACCAGACTGTATTTGCTGAGACATTGGGGGAGGAATTCAAAGGAAAGGGCAGCATGTAGCCTCCATCACCGTGGTTTCCCTGACAACCTTGGGGGTGGGGCTAAGGCGGTGCTTGAAGTCTGAATGCTACCAGGGAGTCAGACCAAATAGAGCTCTGTTCTTGATCCTGATTCCTGATCCTGCTTCCCTGATTAGGTCAGTGCCTTAGGGGCACAGAGCCGTCACTTAGCTGTCCTGCTCTCCATCTGTGTGACTTTGGATAGGTCCTTAAATCTGTCTGGCTTTAGTTTCTTCATCTATCATGTTGGCCTACAAATCCCAGCACTCAGGACTGTAGAGAGGGCGGGGGGGGGGCACCTCACCTAGTGACAGTTCGTGTCCTCATCTCTCCAGCCAAAGTGGAACAGGTGAAGTTTGATGCTACGTCCATGCATGTACAGCCTCAAGTGGCTGCCCAGCAGAAGATGGTGGACGACGGGAGTGGGGAGGTGCAGGTGAGTGAGGGAAGGGGACAGGCTGGTGGAAAAGGGGTGAAGCCAGGCTGGACCTCATACAGGTCTGATTCTGCTCCCAGGTGTGGCGCATCGAGAACTTAGAGCTGGTGCCTGTGGATTCCAAGTGGCTGGGCCATTTCTATGGTGGCGACTGCTACCTGCTGCTCTACACCTACCTCATAGGCGAGAAGGAACACTACTTGTTGTATATCTGGCAGGTAAGGCCCTGCCCACCCCACTGACAGCACAGCTGCTTAGCTCCCACGCCCCACCTGCAGCACAGCTGCTCAGTCTCCCCCGCACAGCTGCTCAGTCTCCCCATCCCACCTGCAGCACAGCTGCTCAGTCTCCCCCGCACAGCTGCTCAGTCTCCCCATTGCACCTGCAGCACAGCTGCTTAGTCTCCTAGGCCCACCTGCAGCACAGCTGCTCAGCTCTCCCCAATCCCTGCCATCACCCATGTGTTGAATACCCCTGGAGGTGAGAAACTCACTTTCTACAGGGGCAGCTTTTCCCATCCTCGGGTGGCTTTAGCTCTAAGATTTGTTCTCATTGGGTCTTCCCATTCAGAGCTCTTTCCTTTTGGTTCAGAGTGTCGATTCTAATTCTTGCCACCCACTGCATGGGGACTCTGGGTCAGATGCCTGAGTGCAGGGAGTGAGTTGTGTGATATTTTTCTGAGGATGGAGTAGGAAAAATAGAACCTGTTTGGGGTCAACCATGGGTTTGAGGTGAGCAGGGACTGGGCTGGGAAAGGATTAGAGCTGGGGCTAGAGTTAGAAAATCCACAGTCTATTGGGGTTAGGTTTGGGTTGTGTTCAGTGTAGGCTTGATGGGGAGGCCAAGGATCCAGTCAGGCCATATTTGGGGATGTAGCTTCGTTGGTGGAGTGCTTGCCTAACATACACAAAGCCTAGGTTCAGTCCTCAGCCTTGTATCTAACCTGGTGTGGTAGCAAATACCTATAATCCCAGCACTCAGGAGGTGGAGGGAGGAAGATCAGGAGTTCAAGGCCATCCTAGTCTATATAGCACACTCTAGGCCAGCCTGGGATACATAGACCCAGCCTAAAAAAAAAGGGTGTCAGGCAGTAGTAGTGCACACTTGGGAGGCAGAGGCAGGCAGATCTCTGTAAATTCAAGGTCAGTTTGGTCTACCTCGGAAGCAAGTTCCAGGAGATCAAGGACCCTTACACAGAAAACCCCTGTATTGAAAAACAAAACAAAAACGGGTGAGGCCTAGTGCAGTGGTACACGCTGTCAGTCTGCGGGCGCACGACCCAGTGGCAGGTAGATCTCTGTGAATTCCATCGTAGCAAGGGCCAGCCACCCAGGGATAAACAGTAAGACTCCGTCTCAAAAGAAAAAACATTAAAAAAAAATGGGTGGTCAGAGAGATGGCTCAGTGGGTAAAGGAGTTTGCTGCCAAGTCTGACGTTGTAAGTTCCATCTCTAGAATCCACATACACACACACATACACACACACACACACTCTTGATATACTTAAAACTGGGTTGGAATATAGTGGAGGCAAAGGGTAAGGTCAAACTCGGGACCCTATCCCTTCTCCTTGCTTGTTCCCAGGGAAGCCAGGCCAGCCAGGATGAAATTGCAGCCTCGGCCTATCAAGCTGTCATCCTGGACCAGAAGTACAACGACGAACCAGTGCAGATCCGAGTCACAATGGGCAAGGAGCCACCTCATCTCATGTCTATCTTCAAGGGGCGCATGGTGGTTTACCAGGTGAACTGAGAGCAGACATCAAGGAGATGGGGAAGGGGGTGTACGGTGGGCATGAGGCTGGGACGAAGCTTGCTCCTCATAGGAGGGGTCCCTTGTCACGTATTAACTTGGTGACAGAAACCAGCAAGCTTTCTTTAGAGCTATAGGGAAAACCCGCACTGTGTACAAATGTTATTTCTCCTTCTCGATCTTTGCTGCATGAAAAAGGGTTGTTTTTTTTGGGGGGGGCTATATTTGCTGTTCCTGCCCAACAAAATGATCTAGGCATCTCATGCAGCTGTTTAAGCAATAATCTGTTTATGGTGAAGCTTGTAGACACAAAGTCCTTTGCAACTCAGGAAGTGAAGCGAGACTTGATAGAGAACATTTGTTGGGAGGAGACGGTCGTGTGGCTCTCTTCTAAGCAGTGAACTCCCAGTTCAAAGCACTGTGTAGTTAAATGCCAGCTACAGAAGTTGACTTCAACAAGCGGCAGAGATGCAGAGATGTAGTAAGCGGGGAGCAAGCAAAGAATTCAAGGAGGGAAAGAATACAGAGGACTTCTAGACATTTTGGGGGGAAGCTCAAGAGCTCTATGGAGGTAGAACGAGGTCTTACTACACAGGGGCACAGTAAGGCCTGGGGCCTCCGCCCTGGGGATTTATGGAAGGAGAGAAAGAACACAAATTTTCATGGGCTTCTAATGGCCAGCAGAGGACCTGCGTTTGACACAAATGCAGTGGAGAGCCACTGAAACCTTTCGAACAGCGGAGTGTAAAGCCCAAAGCTGTGTTGGGGCTGGGCCCTTGCCCTTAGCTCTCTCTGGATGTTCTTTGTGCCATCATGTCGCCTTTAGCCTCGTCGCTGTCTTCCCCTTGCGCCTGCAGGGAGGCACTTCCCGAGAGAACAACACGGAGCCTGTGCCCTCCACAAGGCTGTTCCAGGTCCGGGGAACCAGTGCCAATAACACCAAGGCTTTTGAGGTTACAGCCCGGGCCACCTCCCTCAACTCCAATGATGTCTTCATACTGAAGACTCCATCCTGCTGCTACCTGTGGTGTGGGAAGGTGCGTGAGGGACCACAGGGCCTCCTTCTCATGTCCATGACACCATGATACGCAGGGGGTCCTGGGAACCCCTCAATCACAGAGCAGATCAGGGTAATAGTGGGAAGCTTTCAGATGACCAGGTCCCACTCACAGGTCTACTGTGGTAGGCCGAGAGTCTTCTTTTTGTAGCTCTGGTCTCTCTGTGCCTCTCCTATTCTCTGTTAGAATCAGTCTTTCTCATCTCTTTCATAGGTGGCACCCCCGTCTCACCTCTCTCCCTGCCTTGTCTCTTGTGCTGTCTGTCTCTCTTACTCTGAATGAGGTGCATTCCCTCATCTCCTCTGCCATTCTTTAGACTGTTAAGGATAGAGGAAAGTAAGAACTGTCCCTCGTGGGTGTGCTTGGCATCCTGATCCAGAAGGACCCTCTCAGACCCAGGAGCTCTGGCAGAATGGAGCAGGAGGGTGAGGAGGTGGGTAGCACCAAGGTTGGTCTTCCACATGAGAATGACCTCCCTCTTTTCCCAGGGATGCAGTGGTGATGAACGGGAGATGGCCAAGATGGTTGCTGATACTATCTCCCGGACGGAGAAACAAGTAGTTGTGGAGGGACAGGAACCAGCCAACTTCTGGATGGCCCTAGGCGGGAAGGCGCCCTACGCCAACACCAAGCGGTAACGTCCCAGCATCTCTTCTCACCCCCGATGACCCCTAGCAGGCTCATACAGGGGCTGTGTGCCAGGCTCCCCGGGATGAATTCGGGACAGTGTACACATAAGAAACATCCATGCTGCTCACTGAGCAATGCTCGGGGCCGGGCATGGGCCTTTCTCTAGAAAGAGGGTTTTCAAGAAGGCAGAGGTATCTGCTTGAACTTGAGGAAGCAAGTGCCAGAGCCCAGGCCTTGCCCCTAGAGACTGACACAGGCCCCCAGAATGCTGTGGGAGGACAACACAAGCCCTCTTCCAAATGTTACTTTCTAAAGAATATCCAAAGAATATTCAAAGGCCAAAGGCCTACACTCTAGTCGCACTGGGAGAGAGACAGTGGGAGGATAGAAGGAAGAACTTTCTCCAGGACTGTAGATGAGCTCCAGAAAAGCAGGGGATTTGTCTGCTGAAAGGAGAGGGGACCTTTCGTCAGTCATAGAAGGGCATTTGGTGGGAAGCCAGCCTTTCCATGCAAGGGTCCTTCAGCTCTTCAGTCCTTGTGTTCCTCAAGCCTCTGCGCTCCACACCTACATCTGCCCACCCTACAGGCTGCAGGAGGAAACCCAAGTCATCACCCCTCGACTCTTCGAATGCTCCAACCAGACCGGGCGCTTTGTGGCCACAGAGATCTTTGACTTCAGTCAGGATGACCTGGAGGAGGACGATGTGTTCCTGTTGGATGTCTGGGACCAGGTAGGATGAGAGGTCTAAAAACGAACTTTCCCCACCTTGGTTCCCAGCACCAAGAGGCCCCAGGAGCTTTATTGTAGGGGAACATCAAGGTTTGGGGGCCCCGATTCTTTCTCCTGGAGAGGGGGGAAGAGAGGGACATGCCCTGATCATCCCACAAGCAGGAATGATGCTAGGGGTCTTGGGCTCTGGGGACGCAGAGTGCCACATACCCACAGGCTATCTAAGGAGCAGCATCTGGGCAACCTCATTTACAACACAGATGTAAAGTCAAGGCCCAAACAGGCCTTGCTTCAGGTCATTAGCTGAGTAGTGACAGGTCTTCCTTGCTGGCATCAGAAATGGGCCAAGGCAGAGCCTGTGGACATGAGGAACGCCCATGTTGTTTGCCACGCACCAACGACCGAGGGACCACTCTCCACAGGTCTTCTTCTGGATAGGGAAACATGCCAACGAGGAAGAGAAGAAGGCCGCAGCCACCACTGTACAGGAATACCTCAAGACCCACCCTGGAAACCGAGACCCTGAGACCCCCATCATTGTGGTGAAGCAAGGAAACGAGCCCCCCACCTTCACAGGCTGGTTCCTGGCTTGGGATCCCTTCAAGTGGTCTGTGAGTAGCCTAGCAAGTCCCCATGGCTCAGCATCCCCTCCCTCCAGGTGGCTTCATGGCACATACTGGTTGGGCATGATGATATAAGCCTGTGATCCCAATGTTTGGGAGGTAAAAAGCTGGAGGGTCAGAAGTTTAGGACTATCCTTGGCTACCTGGCATGATGGGGGATAGCCTGAGCTAGTTGAGACCCTGTTTTAATAACAACCTACCAGCAAAACAAAATACCTAAGGCTTGTAGACACAGCGGATGAGGCATGCCTATGTTTCTAGGACTTGAAAACAAAAACAGGAGAATTTTAAGTTCAAAACCAGTCTGAATGACATAGCAAAAAACAAAACAAAATAAAACAAAAAAAAGGCTGTGAGTTTAGTTTAGTGACAGAGCACTTGCCCCAGCATGGACAAAGCCCTGGAAGCATGCACACATGGGGGAGGGGCGGTGTAGTGAAGCGTTAATTAATCTTAATCAATAAAAACCCGGAGGCAGATAAGGGGGTAAAAACCTGGATGGTCAGCGAACGGAGGAACTGCCACCCGTTGCTTTCTTCCTCTTTGTTCTTCAGTCCAAAAAAACCCTGAGATCTGGTCTCCACCTCCCGAGTGCTGGGACGAAAGGCGTGTGCCACCACTGCCTGGCTTCTGTTAACCAGTGGCTAGCTTCGCCCTCTGATCTCCAGGCAAATTTCATTTGTCAAAACACAAACCAAATAACCCACAACAGCGAAGTTATAGTGTCCTGCCTTTGTGCTAATCATTTCATTGATTAGAATGAAAGAAAATTCAAGACTCAGGTCTTGACTGGGCGCAGTTGTGCCCAGGAGCAGCCACGTGAGACAGCACAAAGGACGCCCCTTCATAAGAACTCCTTCAGGGCTGACCCCAAGAGTCCTCAGTGCCAGCCCCCTGCTCTAGAGGACAGACACACTCCCCTGGCTCTAAAGTCTAAGCAAAGTGGGTCACATATGTACTCTTACTGGGGGACAGTGCGTCAGGCCTCCAGGGGTACCTGCTCTTCCCCTCCCCCAAGGCTTGTGGCTCTGGATGTTTTAAATTGCCAGAACAGGGACAGAGAGCTTAATTTCCTCAAGTCTGCTGCCCCCTCGTCCCTGCCTTTTCTTTTCTCTTGACTCTTGTTGAGGGGCTGTTTCATCTTCGGGTAAACAGGTCTTCCCGGACCTCACGTGTGTGTGGTATGTGTGCCTGGACATATAAGCACATGTGTATATGTGCATGCATGCACGTGGAGGCCTGAGGCTCATATCAAGTGTCGTGATCACTCTCTACTTTGTCTACTGAGGTAGGGTTTCCTTCTGAACCCAGAGCCCATAGGTTCAGCTAGTCTAGCTGGTCAGCTAGTCCCTGGAGTTCGGGGTCCGCTGTCTCCACTTTCTGAGAGGCTAAGAGGCTGTGGTTACATACAGAGAAGCTGTTACACCTACCCAGCTTTTTTCTGTGAGAGCTGGGGATATGCACCCCATTCCTCACGCTTGGGAGGCAAGCCCCTTTACCCACCTAGCCATCTCCCCAACCTCAGGTTAAGCAAATCTGAAGGCAGCAGTGTGGACCTCTGGCCTCACAGTCACGCCAGCCCCCAACCAGACAGTTCAGGTGGACTTTCCCTCCTCTCATTTGTGCTTTTCTCAACCTCAGTCATTCATTCAACAAACATAATTCACTTAGGGAGCTCTAATGTGTCACTCTGGGTGCTAGGCCCTGGGTCTTGTGTATGGAGGGGGGTCCTAAAACTGTCTCTGTTGGGGCTCCCCTTAAGTGCCCCAGGCCCCGAGTTTCCCAGAGCCCATCCCTTGTAGGCAGGATGTCACTAATGCCTGTGGCTAGTTGCATATTCCCCTGACCCTCATAAGGGGTCAGGGAAGCACATATTCTTTATTCTCTTGTCCAGCTGAGCAAGGACAGATTAACCACGTTGCCCTGCTCTTTCCCGATATCAGCCCTTAAAGCAAACAGCCATTTAATTCCTCTGCTGAGACGGGGTCTTATCTGTTGTTTGCTTTGTTTGCAGAACGTCAAATCCTATGATGACCTGAAGGCGGAGCTTGGAAACTCTGGGGACTGGAGCCAGATTGCTGATGTGAGTATGGGGGTGGCACGGCCTCTGATGGCCTGGAGGTGGTCATATCCATGGGAGCTGAGAACACTGAGAGATGATACCAGTGAACTCAAAGCCTTCCTTTGAGAAGGTCACAGGTCCACAGAAGAAACAAGGCAGAGCTAGCTCTCTCACACAATCAGAACCTGAGAGCAACTTCTCAAGCCCCTGAGGGTAATCAGCGAGGACATTCCCACCTCCTCCAGTCACAGGTCTGAGAACACTATGGTAATTCGTTAACCCTTTCTGGTGGACAGCGCAGTGTTTAAAAAGAAAAGCTAGGTCAAGGCTGAGTGAATTCATAAATGACAGTTTTACAACATATATGAGAGAAAGGGTCATAAATGTTCAGGGAAGAGTAGATGTCATACTCCAGAGGAAGCCACGAAAGGTTAGTCATTGAACAATCATCCTGTTCCAACTAGTTTAGGTCAAATGCAGGGTGCTAAGTTATTATACTAGCTTCTGGTACAACCCAGGGAGATGTGTTTAACGTGTTTTACTGAGTGTGTGTGTGTGTGTGTGTGTGTGTGTGTGTGTAACAGGGGAGGGGGAGGACAAGGAGAGGTCTCCTGAAGAAGGTACCCTAGAATGGAGAGCATATCAGTGTAGGATGCAGCCCCGCGTCTGCTGACGTGTTTTTCTTGTTCCCTAGGATGTCGTGAACCCCAAGAAGGATGTGTTCACTTCCAGCACCATCCTCAGTTCTGGGCCCCTGCCCATCTTCCCCTTGGAGCAGCTGGTGAACAAGCCCGTGGAGGAGCTCCCTGAGGGTGTGGACCCCAGCAGAAAGGAGGTGAGTGCGCCACACCCAGCAGGATGAGGACTGGTCCATTTCATTGGAAAACCTAATAGACCCCAGACTGTGCCCTGAAGAGAACTGGCACACATACCTTCATGGCAGCCTTACACCCCCTGGAACAGGACAGAGAAGCCCAATTACCGCTCATGGTGAGACTGGGTGGTGCCAGGTGCAGCCAAGGCACACAAGCCTCCTGTGTGGGCATCAGGAGGAGCATTATGAGTCAGAGGTCATCTTCCGAAAGGTGACAGGAACCCAAGTTATGGGAGCAAAGTGAGTTGGTCCTGGAGGAGCAGCAGCAACTGTGAAGGCGAGAGGCCCAGGGAGGAAGCACAGGAGCACAGACACTGGGGAGAGAGGCAGGAGCATGCCTTTGGGGACCTACGGTGGCTGAAGCAGTGAAGGTCAGATAGCCGTCTTTTAAAGTTTAAATTAAAATTTTATTTGTTTTGGATAGGGTCTCACTATGTAGCCTTGGCTGAATTGGACCAAGCTGGCCTTGAATCTGCAGTGATCCCCCGCCACTGCCTATAGCAGGCACTACTAAGTCTGCTTTTTTGTTTTTGTTCTTGTAACAAAATTAATTACTTTGCTTATTTATTTGAGAACTATTTCAAATAATTATTTATTTGAAACTAATTAATTACTTTGCTTATTTATTTGAGACAGGGTTTCTCTATGTCCTGGAACTCATGTAGACCAGGTTAGCCTTGAACTTAGAGAGATCTCCTGCCTCTGCCTTGTGAGCGTCATCACCATGCCTGTACTGTTTTTGTTATTTCAAAAAAGATTTTATTCTTGTGTGAGTATGCGTGTGTGCGAATGTGGGTGGAGGTGCCTGTGGAGGCTGGGAGCACTGGATCCCCTGGAGTAGAGGTGGCATGTGCTTGTGATCTCATTGCTCTACGTCAAGATAGGAGGCAGAGACAGGCCTAGAAGCCCAAGGTCAGCTGGCCTGGTGTACACAGCAGTGAACAATAAGACACCCTGTCTACAATAAGGTGGAAGGTTAGGACTGACGCCCGAGGTTGTCCTCTGTCACACACACCTTCACAGGAGTTAGTGCCCAGCATCCTCAAGGTGGTTACCAACCACCCACATACATGCACATATGTCATACACAGAAAGCTAGGCATGGTGGCTTATACCTAGGTGCCTGTAATTCAAGTCCTAGGAGGCTGAGGGAGGAGGGTCATCCTAAATCTGAAGCCAGTTTGGGCTGCACAACTGAAGTCCTTCCTGCCTTTTGCCTCAGGGGGGTCCTTCATACCCACTCCCCTGGTTTCTCCCTGTGAGGCTTTGGAAAGCAAGGAGATACCTACATCCTTACTGTAGCTCTAGGATACTCTCACAAGAGGCAGAAGCTTAGCTGATCTCTGGTGTACAGAAAAGTTTTAAAACAGTGGGCATGGTGACACACACCTATAACCTCAGCCCTTGGGGAGCTGAGGCAGGAGGAACATTGCTAGTTTGAGCCTAGCCTGGGCTACTTCGTAAATTCAAGATCAGCTTGGGTGTGAGACTCAAATCTATATCTACCATACCATTCTACAGTCAAGAAAACTATTATCTGGATGGTTGTAAGCTATGACATAGGTTCTGGGAAACGACCTTGTGTCCTCTGCAAGATCAGCAGGTACTCTTAACTTCTGAGCCATCTCTCCAGCCCTTGATTTTTATTTTTCTGAGACAGGGTTTCTCTGTGTAGCTGTATGGCTGTCCTGGAATGTGCTCTGTAGACCAGGCTGGCCTCAAACTCAGAGATCTGCCTGCCTCTGCCTCCTGAGTGCTAGGATGTAAGGCATGAATTTTTTTTTAAATCATGAATAAAACATGCATCTTGTGAGAAAGGGGAGAGTAAGATTTCAGACCTTGCGGGGAGGTGGTGGCCCATTTCTTTAATCCCAGCACTTGGGAGGCAGAAGTAGATCTCAGTTCAAGGCCAGCCTGGTCTACAGTTAGTTCCAGGACAGCCAGGACTGTTACACAGAGAAACCCTGTCTTGAAAAAAAAGAAAAAAGAATGGAGTGGTGGGTCTCAATGAAGGCAGCAGCAATAGGGTAATTGAAATGTTGATGAATCAACCTCAGGGAGGCAGGTATGGGCATGAGTGAGGCTGGAAATCAACTGGCAGGCCTCCAGAGTTCCAGAGCAGGACCTATGAAAGACACAAGTTCACTGGGATGGGCAGTCCCTGTCATCTAGCTGGGGTCAGAGTCCAGCGGTCTTGTCATAGCTGCGAATTAGCCTTACGGGGCCTGGGAGGGCCCTTTGGATCCATGTGCAGAGCTGTCTTAGCAGCCGCAGTTGTGATAAAAGTAGGGGAAGGGATTCCAGTAACAGACCTGGTCTCCAGCAGCTGCTCCTACCCACTGATACCCTTATTTACTCCATCCCAACACAAGGAGCCCTACTGCCCTACCTGGGGACTGGGAAGGTTCCCAGGAGCCTTGTGGAGAGAATGCTGAGCCTGGGAGGCAAGCCTAATGACAGGGTAGGGAACAGGGGATGTGAAACCCACCTGAGCTTGAAAGGCATCTACAGTGTTTGCTAAGACACTGCTCAATGCAGTCACTCTGGAGTCAGAGATCCCC
Organism: Ondatra zibethicus; assembly: GCA_004026605.1. Lineage (NCBI taxonomy): Eukaryota > Metazoa > Chordata > Mammalia > Rodentia > Cricetidae > Ondatra > Ondatra zibethicus. Next base: position 50,053 of record PVIU01010355.1, on the reverse strand, counting down.
TAGGGCAACTCCACTTCAGAACAGCCAAAGACTTACACTAAGCTTTGCACATACCATGCAATCACAGAGTTCTCCTGCCTATACCTTGCAAGCTCTGGGTTACAGGAGTGTGCCACCACATCGCTTTCCCCAACCTTTTAAATTTTAACTTGTTAATTTTTATTATTTATTTTTGTTTATTTGTTTATTATGTATACAACATTCTGCCTCCATGTATGCACACATGCCAGAAGAGGGCGCCAGATCTCATTACAGATGGTTGTGAGCCACCATGTAGTTGCTGGGAATTGAACTCATGACCTCTGGAAGAGCAGCCAGTGCTCTTAACCACTGAGCCATCTCTCCAGCCCCCTATTTTTTGGTTTTTTGAGACAGGGTTTCTCTGTAGCTTTGGAGCCTGTCCTGGAACTAGCTCTTGTAGACCAGGCTGGCCTTGAACGCAGAGAGATCTGCCTGCCTCTGTCTCCCAAGTGCTGGGATTAAAGGCATGCACCACCACCACCACCACCCAGCCTATTATTTATTTTTAAAGATTTAATATTTATGTGTATGGGTGTTTTGCTTGAATGCATGTCTGTGTACCATGTGCATGTAGTACCCGTGGAGGCTAAAAGAGGGTGTCGGATCTCCTGGAACTGGAGTTAAAGATGGTTGGGAGCCACCATATGGGTGCTGAGAACTGAACCTGGGACCTCTGCAAGACCAAGTGTTCTCAACCACTGGGTCCTCTCCAGTCCCTTTTATATATGTATGTATGTATATGTCTATCATCTACCTACCTACCTATCTAATCATCTATTTATAGATATAGTCTTACTATTTCCAGGCCACTTGGAAACACATTGGTCTGGAACTCAGAGACCTGCTTGCCTCTGTCTCTGGAGTGCTAGAGTTAAAGGCATGTGTTACAATGCCAGATCCCCAATTCTTTTTTTTTGGGGGGGGAGTAAAGGGTCTCACTATGCAGCCTTGACTGTCTTGAAACTTGCTGTGTATAGACTAGGCAGGTCTTAAACACTTGAAGGTTGAAATTAAAAGCATGTATCAAGTTAGGCACCTTTAATCCCAGCACTCAGGAGGCAAAGGCAAATAGATCTCTGAGTTTGAGATCAGCCTGGTCTACAGAGGGAGTTAAGAGTGACACACAGAAACTCTGTCTTAAAAAACCAAAAAGAAAAGTAATAATAATGATGTGCATGTGTGTGAGCGCCTGCAGAGGCCAGCATAGGGCACTGGATGCTCTGGGGCTAGAGTTATAGGTAGCTGTGAACTGCCCAACAGGAGTGCTAGGAACTGAATTCAGTCTTCCAAAAGAGCAGCAAGTACCAGAGTGCTGAGCCGTCTCTCCAGACCCAGTCAGCCTTAAAAAGGGGGGAGATTTTTTTTCTTCTTCTTCAAGATGGCTTCTCTATGTATCTCTGGCTGTCCTGGAACTCGCTCTGTAGACCACGCTGGCCTCAAACTCGCAGAGACCCACCTGCCTCTGCCTCCCAAGTGCTGAGATTAAAGATATACGATGCCACCTCTGACCTGCAGTAGGTTTTTTTCCCATTTGTTTATGACACTCATGCATCCTCCCATATACATGAAACCATCTCAAATTATTACAATTTAAATTCTCTGCAGTTATGCTGTGTTGTGCAGGGGTAATGGCAAAGTCTGCCTACATTCTGTAGTGGTTTTTTTCCATCTGTGCTTGGCTTATTCATGCATGTAGAACTTATTACTACTGAGAGCTGACTATTCAAATCAGACTTCACGGTTTTTTCTTTGAAGGGCAAGCAAGATTTTTATTGAGGAGTAACGGTTCCCTGAGGAAGGGGAGGGTTCCTGGCTTGCCCCAGACTGTGTCTTTGCAAGTGCTATAGCAGTGTGTATGTTAGATTGTTGCTTGCCCTGTTCATTAGGACCACATCGAGACCTGCTTCCAAAGCATGGTTAAGAAGCCAGGAGGTGATGGTGCATGCCTTTAATCCTAGCACTCAGAAGGCAGGTGTTATCTCTGTTAGATTGAGGCAGCCTGGTTTACAAAGCAAGTTCCAGGACAGTCAGGGCTATTATTATACAGAGATAGCCTGTCTCAGAAAAAACAAACAAACAAACAAACAAACAAAAAATAAAAACAAAGCACAGGAGGACCAGAAGGGGGATAGCCTGTTGCTAGAAGGGCCTTGAGCCCCATGACAGCATTGGAAGCTTGATCTATTCATGCAAGGGCAGACACCGCTTGTTTTTGAGTCTAGATTTGGAACTACTATTTGATGAATCATATAATTTTTTAAAACGTGTGTATGGGTGCCACAGCACATATGTATGGTGGTCAAAGGACAACTTCAGGGTGTCATTTTCTACTTCACCAGGTGGGTTCCAGAATCAAATTAAGGTCCTGAGGCATAGCAAGCAAGCACCTTTACCCACTGAGCCACTTTGCCTGCCCCACATATTTTTGAATTTATGAAATTTTGAAATTATGTGTATATGTATGTGTAAATGTGTTTATGACGTGTATGTACGTGTCCAGAGGCCAGAAGGTGGTGTAGGAGCCTCTAAAGTAATGGTTCTCAATCTTCCTAATGTGACCCTTTAATTAATACAGTTCCTCATGTTGTAGTGACCCCCCAACCATAAAACTGTCATTGCTACTTCCTAACTAGCTTTGCTGCTATGAATTATAATGTACATATCTGATATGTGACTCCCAAGATGAGAACGTCTGCTCTAGAGCTAGTTAGAGACAGTTGTGAATGACTGTCCCATGTGGGTACTGGGAACTAAACGCCTATCCTCTTTAGAAGATCATGCTGAACTAGCCTCATGAATACTTTTCTTGTGTGATACCCCTCCCCCACCATAAATGGCTCATGCCTTTAATCCCAGCACTTGAGTACTTGGGAGGCAGAGGCAGGCAGATCTCTGACTTTGAGGCCAGCCTGGTCTACAAAGCAAGTTCCAGGACAGCTAAGGCTGTTACACAGAGAAACCCTGCCTCAAAAAAACCAAAACCAAAACCAAAAAAAACCCCACAACACACACACACACACACACACACACACACACACACACACACACACACACACACACACACACACACACACACACACACTCCTAGCCAGTATCTGCTCAGGAGGCCTGGTCTTCATAGTAAGTTCTGGACCAGCCAAGGCTACATAGTGAGACCCTATTTCAAAGAGAGAAATATCTTCCATTTGGGGCTAAGAATACAGCCCTGGGTTTGAACCCAGCAGCATAGGAACTGCCTGGAAGCAGGGGGTTCAGGAGCTCATGGCCTGCCCTAGCAGAGTTCAGGCCCCAGCCTGATCATGAGACTATGTCAACTCCTACTGTAGAGTAGGAGTCAAGATCTGAGATCTGACTTCAAACTAGCATGGCAGAAGCCTGGCTGACTGTGGCCTTCCGTTCATGCAGCACTTCCTCCTCCCCACTTTCCTGGCTCATTTTGAGTGTTAGCTTTTGTTCCTCCTTTGTTTGATCATATGTCACATCTGTATGAGTCATTTGAGCAAACCTAGGGGAAGACTGTGACCTTTGCCCTCTGGTCCTCTCCTAGGAGCACCTGTCCGTTGAAGATTTCACTAAGGCCTTGGGGATGACTCCAGCTGCCTTCTCTGCTCTACCTCGATGGAAGCAACAAAACCTCAAGAAAGAAAAAGGACTATTTTGAGAGTCATGGCTCTGGCTGTTCAGCAGCCCCTACCGTGCCTGTGAAGGCTGTGTTCTGCCATTACTGGTTTTAAATCCTATGCCAGTTGAAAATGTCCAATTGTATCCGTGAGCCACAGTGTGATAGTCCCTTCTGTTTATAATAGTGATCCATTCACTCCTTGAAAAAGATACAACATCCTCATGGAGTCTTGTTCTAGAGTTTGCTTTTCTTAGAGGAGCAGCCAAATACTCCAGGTGCCATTAGCACCTGCATTTTCTCGAGCACAGCCTCATTTACAGCAGAGGAGTTGGAATGTTTAGCGGTTTGACATCATTCCCAAATGAAGGCCTTTCCTCCAGCCTTCTCAGTGCTAAGCTGGACACCTACAGGGAAGCACGAGAGGCAGGTGTCATTTCACTACTCCTTCACACTTTAATAGGGACAAAGGCAAAGCTTAGCTAAAGGGCAACTCTGGGCTTGGATGCTGTTACCCAGAAGTCTCTGCAAAACTTCAGACTCCTCAGATGACATCAGGAACATGGGTTTACTAGAAGAAGTCCAATCAGAAGCCAATAGAAGGTGATTTCCACTTAAAACAACTGGTTATTCAGTGCCCCCAACAATGTGTCCCTTTAAAGAAATAAGTCAAACTAACATAAGGTTAATAAAGGCTTTAATGTCTCTCACACTCACCAAAACAAAACACCAAACTGTATAATTTAAAAAGGGAGCAAAAACATGGAAAAATCATAAAGGATACAGAGGAACAGTTCTGCTAAAACACAGATAAAGTGCCGTTCCATACAAACATCAATAATCAGAACCAGAAGTCACTCTGAACACTAAAAAGCCACCTCACAAATAACGTGGCCAAAGCTGCCAACAAACCTGGGAGTGCCTCAGTCAGCAAAGCACAGGAACCTTGCTGTTCCCCTCTCCCAGGCATGAGCTGCCACCAAGAGGCTGGGGAAGGGCGAGGAGGAAATGGGAAGAGGAAAGGAAGCTAGGGACAGATGCATATACCATGGCAGTCTCCCTCTTACCCACTTACTCAACAGGTCTGTTCAGACAACTGCCCTTTGTTCTTGTATCTGGCTTGACACACCTGAATCCTGACCCAGACTCTCATCCACCTTTCTCTTAGGCCTGCGGGACTGTCTGTAACTTTTAAGTCCATTGTCACTAAAATGTTCATTCATATGGGCATACCTACAATTAAAACCTCTAAACCTTAAGATACATAGCACAAAGAAAGGAAACAATTTACCAGTCATGTATAAATGAGACTTCCTTAAATCTAGTAACCAAAGCAAAACACAAACTGAGTCTACTTCATAATCCTGTTACAAGACTCCCATGATGACAATCAGTTATTTTGTTGAGGTTTTCACTATTAGAGCTTTTACTAAGAGTCTTTTACTTCATCAAGGACAGAGAAAAATGTGTAGTTTAATATTAGCACCCAGGGTTAGCCAACCTGTAAGTACTACATCTTAAAATGTAAATACATCTACACCTGCTGTGTCTGTTACTGAGCTGTTTAGGTTAAGCCCGATCATAGAAAGCAGGCAATCAACTTGGAATCAGAATATAAACACAACAATTCATAGATTTACTTATTCTTCCTGCTGGGCCATAACTTATGAACATGTATATACACATCTATACCTACAAAACATGAGTCCAGCCTCCCCATACGTCTAAATGATAGTCTTGGCTACTAAAATAAACAATATCCACACCCAGCCTTTTAACTCTGTATAATACAGGGCTAAAACTGCCCCCCCCCAAAAAAAACCCCAAAACTTTAGTTTATTTTCTCATCCAAAGAGTTTTGGCTAAAATCCAAAGATTGCATAGAGTACTAATTGCTATGGAATTCCAGGTCAGTCATTTAATGTAACCACACACTTGGCATTTTACATGGAAGGTTATTATGTAGACTGAAGGGAACTGACACCTGTTCTAGTAACTTGTCCCTTCTAGCACAAAATGTTAACTGCTCTCAATATAACTCTGGGATCATGGTTAAATCAATATAGTCTAGAAATCGCCATTTGGAGTCAAATGGGAAAATTAAAAGAATGAAGGGAGAGGGGAAAGGCTAATAAGGCCACAGTATGGACAGAATGTATATAATTCAAGTCCTAAGTTGTAAGTAGTAACTTATTTTCAACTAACAAGTCCTGCCCAAGACATGAAGGTCAAACCAACCAGATTCTGTGCCACATGCACTTCTAGGCCAACATGCACAGAAGCCATGAAAACAACTCCAATGTGGCTGCTCAGGAGTACTTTTTTCTGTTTTCCTCCATGCTGTACTGCAGAGCTCACATGGAACATAATCATTCAACAGTTCAAAGTTCTCCAATGCAGAGACAGGAGCGGACAATGCTAAAGCACACAATCACCACTCCACTTGATAATCAGTTACTTTCAAGCAAAACAAAACAAAATGAGGCTCCTGGTAGAAGTGAAACAACACAATTTAAAGTTAGTTGTAAAAACAAATATTTTTCTGTTGTAAACTACCACATACCCTACCTGTGCCCTTTTGGAACATTCACTACAAGGTGTGCAGCAGACGGTAGGAGTCAAACAAAAGCACTGAGGCCATTACACCTCAATGATTCAGACCTTTAGAAGAGGTGATCATGTAAGAATGCACCCGGATTGCAAGAGTCTGGCTGGAGCTCTCTGAATACAATCTGCCAGAAAAGATGTTGCATCTTCAATGATAGGTTTTAACATTCCCTGAAAATCTGACATGGTCTCATACATATCTCAGAATGCAGAATAACCCTCCCATTAATAGTAAAAGCAAGAAAAAACAGGGAAGGAAATGAATGCAAGCTTCATTTTGCTAAAGCCTGTGCAATCCTAATGACAGCTGAGCTGACCATTCCCTCAAGCTCATTCTTTTTATGGTTTCATTAGCTGCTTAACCACGCAGGTAATATTGGCTAAGTGATTTATGCAGCATTTGCCACTGCATCCCCACTTGGTCTCAACTCAGAGCACCTAAAAAGTAAGAGATGTACTGTGCACCTTTGATAGCTCCTGGAATTACCTACAGCTATTCTCCCAATTCTCACCCTACTACTTAGTTTTGCGTTTGCAACAGTGTTTAGCTTTAGTGGTCCAGTCTGCACTGTAAAAAGCAGCATGCCTCTTGCCTTTCTCTGCCTGGGAGACAAAGAGACCAGCATTCTTCCCTGCCCTAAGCATCCCTGTCAAGGAGTCACAGTTGAAGCAATACTGTGGTGTAGGAGGTCCTTCTGTTTATGTGTTGCTTTCATTGGCTAAATAAACTGCCTTGGCCTTTTGATAGGGCAGAACTTAGACAGGTGGAGTAGACCAAACTGAATGCTGGGAAGAAGGGCAGAGCGGCAGACGCCATGGTTCTCCTGCTCTAGACGGACGCTGGTTAGAATCTTGCCTGTAAGCCACAGTCACGTAACAATACACATTAATAGAGATGGGTTAAACTAATATGTGAGAGTTAGCCAATAAGAGGCTAGAGCTAATGGGTCAGACAGTGTTTAAATGAATACAGTTTCTGTGTGATTATTTCGGGTGTAAGCCAGCTGGGCAGCTGGGATAAACAAAGCCCCCCCCCCCCCGCAACAGTTTGGCACTCCAACGTGGTAAACTGACTCCACATAAAACCTGAGAGGGCTTTAAAAGAAATTCTATATACAAATAAAGAGTTTAACACAACTTTTTGCTGTTTGCTGGCGGGGTGCTGCAGAAAAAATTTCCTCACTCAGTAGCTACAACAGGAAAAAAGTGGCAGTTTTAAAATACCAGCTTTCTGGGCAGTGCCGCCAGTACGAACGCTGACTCTTTTGGGAGATGGAGCATTTGGATGGGGTTTGTTTGAGGGCAACTATACTCGCTGTGTGCCTGGAAAGGGGGTACTGCACACGGCTCAGCCATGCTGGACTAGGCGGGACAAGCAGGCAGTACCTGTATTTGACCTAGGATTGTCGCAACTTAGATTCTCTTAAAGCGCTTAGCATTTTAAAAGCGCAAAGCAAAAGTGTTCCTAGACAGTAAAATATTACAGATTCACAATAAGACATATTCAGACATAAAAGACCTCTAAATGGGTCACAGTGTTAAATAAATGTTCGTAGACTTGAGAGAAAAAATAAAGAGTATAGAGTCATAAAATAAAGTTAATACTTTAAAAAAAGGGTAAAGTCTTTAAAGAGACAGAGTACTAAGCCACATAAAAATGAAAATTCAGAGTCTGGATTCTGTATATTATTGTGTTTCTTTAAATTTCTGACTGTAAGGAGCTAAGTTCAGAGAGATGTTTCATTGGGCTGCTAAGCTAAACCAGCATGTATATTATAAAGGTATTATGACTTCAAAATCTGGGTCTAAGGATATAATGCTTTGGAAAAGAGGTTCTTTTATTTTCACAAAGGATGAGACCCTGTGGATTGCTTCTAGACCAATATTGTATGATAGACCACACCCTCCTGAAAGGTTGCTGTAAACACCCTCAGAAAATTACTTCACTCAACTGCTGAGATGAACCCAGCACACAGGATATACCATAAAGGACCTGATTAACAGCACCCCCATACAGCAGGAATAAGTTTGGAGAAATAATGACGTCCATATTCCCAAATATTGTTTATAAATCTTTGTTTACATTTAAAGGGGGATATGATATAGATATAATTTCCATTGGTATGGATTTTGCTTTATTGATATAAATTTAAGGTCAATCTTGTTATATGTATAAGTATTTCTGACCTTAATTAAGGTATTGTGATTGTGTAGTTCATTTAAAATGTAATGTATAATTAGGAAATATAGGTTGTTGATGGATAATCATCGATAATAGTCAAGCTTGTAGTCATGTTAGATTTTCTAGATATATAGAGATATATTTCAGTTAGATAGGCATTCTTCATATCTTTCAAAGACTACAGAATATGGCATTTAAAATGTTTTAATAACTTAGGGCTTTTTATGACAACGAGACATGTCTGCTCCTGGCAACACCAAGTTATTTCAAGAGGAAGATGGGCATCGAAGAGGCTCTTTATGGAGTTGGATAGCCATTTGGGCAAGAAACTGCTCTCACCTGGACTGTTGCATAAACTGGACATAAAAAAAAAACACGGAGAGATGACTGCTGAACTTGCCTAAAGGTGAGATGGTCCTTTGGGGTTCCTGTTTCATGAAAGTCTGTGAGACATTCTACAGGGTGCAAAAGAAAGTGACTAAACTGTCTTTAAAATTTCCTGCTTCATGAAAATGTCTGCTGGATACTATGGGCCTATAGGCTGAAGATGGATACCGCAATGGTGCAAAAGAACTTTGGGTGACTGTACAGGCAGTGAGATGTCTCTGTCATTTCTAGAGTTTTGGAAGTTGCTTACTTCTTGTTTACTTAGGTATTATATCCTTCTGGAGTTTTTGATGGAGTTGAAGAATGGATAGTTATAGCTATAGTTTTCCTTTGTCATGATAAAAGATAAAATAGATATAAATATTGTAACTGTAAGTCTTGCTTGATACCTGTTATATGTAATTTTACTATGTTAAAGTGAAAGCCTTCCTTTTTTGTTTAAACAGAAAAGGGGAAATGGTGTAGGAGGTCCTTCTGTTTATGTGTTGCTTTCATTGGCTAAATAAAGAAACTGCCTTGGCCTTTTGATAGGGCAGAACTTAGGTAGGCGGAGTAGACCGAACTGAATGCTGGGAAGAAGGGCAGAGTGGCAGACGCCATGGTTCTTCTGCCCAAGATGGACGCTGGTTAGAATCTTGCCAGTAAGCCACAGTCACGTGGCGATATACAGTAATAGAGATGGGTTAAACTAATATGTGAGAGTTAGCCAATAAGAGGCTAATGGGTCAGGCAGTGTTTAAATGAATATAGTTTCTGTGTGATTATTTCGGGTGTAAGCTAGTCGGGCAGCCGGGACAAACAAAGCGCCCCCCCCCCTTCGTGCAACAATACTGGTCTTTGAACCTTTTATAACTGAGGTTTTAATCCATTGGGGTCATGCCTGCTCCATGGGAAAATGATACAGAAGAAAATATAAACTTCTAGCTTTACCACCACAACAAAATGGAAAGAGTATGATGAACACACTGTGTAGAGGCATCTCTGAGAGAAAATGTCAAGTGCATAATAAATAGCAAGTGTGGGACTATAACATTCCAAAGCACCAACAATCCATTTTTTTTGGAAACTGCATGTAAACAGCATAAGAGTCATAAAATCAAAGGAAAAATAAAACTCTAATCAGGCTACAGAAATGCCTCTTACAGGGAGAACAAACTATTATTAGTGTAACTGGCTTTCCAATGAACTTTACTTATAAGAAACATCAAAGGTTGGACTTGAGTGACGTCACTCAAAATGTAAAAGTTCAAGCCAAACGATATGTGCATCTCCACACTTCCCCCAGATAACGTGCTTGGGCACGCCGAGCTCTCCTCCAAACAACTGTGGCATTCATCGTGAGCAGACACTATTCCTGGTGGCTCATCCTAGTGCTTTAAGGCTCCATTCAGTCCATAAATGTACGTGGGTATGTACATATGTATATTTACAACATGTATTCTTAAGACAAAAGGAAGCATCACTCCTGTAGGAGAAAAAGGCTAATCAGCTATAGATGAGACCAAGGTTTCCATAAAACAGCATGGAGCGTTGCACATGACGGAATTTTGTCTTTTGGTTTGGCCCTGAGCTGTTTGTTGCTCTGAATCAAGTAGAATTCCAAATTCTCTTCGGGCAGAGGAAAGGTGAGGTGGGTGGCAGTGAGAGAAAACTGAAGTTCATGTTGCCAGCCCTTTGCTCCTCACGAGGTCTGAAGGGTAGTTTTCCCCACTTCCATGCTAAGTGCCTGAGAGTTTTTTTCTGTCTCCAGCAACTCATCAAAGATCTCCCTTAAAATAAACAAAAAATAAACAGAATTCAATGAGAAGAGGCAAGGTGGGGAGCACGGACAGGAAATGGATACTGATAAAACTTGCATAATCCTACTTGGCACCTAAATTTCACTGAATTTCATTTCACTGAATTTTTAGCCATTTCCTTGTTTGAGCATCATAACCCTGGAAGCTAATTCTGAGAACGAGGAAGCGACAGCAGTCAGCTTTATAAAAATGGTGTGTAGTTCCCTTCACATGAGCAGACCTCACTGACAACCATGTCATGATAAGACAGGTTCGGCCACAGAACAAAGTGCCCTAAGTGTAATTCCCAGATATTTCTGTGAGATGATAATGCGGGGTTAACAGAGGAAATATCCTGGAATTATAATAAAGTGATGGAAGTATCTTGTTCCCAAGAAAGTCTGGGTAACTTCAGCTGGTGATAACTACTTGGTGGGTTGGTTTCTTACTTGTGCATGTAGAAGAAGATGTAGCCGCTCCGATCTCGGTCACTCTGCACAGAGGACTCTTGGATTTTAGAGACCTCCAGATCATTGTATGTGAACCATGCCTGTTTCTTAATGTCATATACATCACTAATGTAATGACCTGAAACAGATAAAATCTGAAATTGAATTTTCTAAAACATACCACATTTTTCTTGGCTATCAGAAGCTTAAGAGAAACCCTCATTATTCTCTGCCTCAGTAATATTTCTTTATAAAAGTCATCTGAAAACAATGTATAGAGAACTTTGTGTATGGTACTCTGCAACAGAGCTATATTTCAGCTCTTGGTCATTTGAGATAGGGTCTCTTTAGGGAGCTTGCTTAACCTTGAACTCACCTATGTAGCTTACAAAGTCTTGAATTTTTTCTACCATGCTGCTTCTGCCTCTCAGAAATGTACCAAACTGAGAGAAATAATTTTTTACTTTAGTTTTTTGCATGTATGGCATGCGTCTTCTTCAATCACTTCCCACTTTATTTACTGTGGCTGGGTCCAGTGTTACTGAACCCTGAGCTTTCACTGACCTAGCTAGCTGGCTTTCCCTGGGGATCTCTATGTCTGCCTCCTTTGAGGCTGGGATTCCAGACAGGTCACTGGCTTTTTTTTTTTTTGTTTTTGTTTTTTGAGACAGGGTTTCTCTGTGGCTTTGGAGCCTGTCCTGGAACTAGCTCTGTAGACCAGGCTGGTCTCAAACTCACAGAAATCCGCCTGCCTCTGCCTCCCGAGTACTGGGATTAAAGGCGTGTGCCACCACTGCCCGGTGACAGTGTTTATTAAAGGGAGTATTTTTAAGGTTTGGTTTTGTTTTGTAATCTTTTTCTAGGTTGAGTCTCATGTAGCCCAGACTGGCTCTGAATTCCTGATTTTTCTACCTCCACTCCATGAATGCTGGGATCACAGATGTGCACCTCACTGTCCAGTTTATGCAGTGGTAGGGATAAAACCTAGGAGGCAAGCACTTTATCAATTACATCCCTAGCCTCTTAAATTTTTCTTAATGTAGTCAACCTACACCTAACAAAAATAGACAAATAATAACAAAAAGGGCAAATGGTAGCTACTTTGTTAACAAATGCTGAGATCATGATGTCCGTTTACCTGAGGAAGAGGTACTTCCAATGTGACTGACAACACTGATGAGCCGATAGGAATGAGGAAGATTTCCGGTCTGAAAACAGAAGTGTGTATAGCTCTTCATTTGAAGAAAAGCAAAATGCTGAATTTAAATTTATTAGTCAAAGGTGACAGAATCTTCAGTGCATAGTGTGGTACGAGTCAGTAACAAACCTTAGTGGTCACACTGCTTATAAGCCTTATGTATGTTTTCATATATGAACTCTATCTCCAGGAATTATTCTAAGAAAATAATTTTTTTTAAAAGTTTTGTTTGCTTGTTTTTTTTTTTTTTTTTAATTTGATTTCGTTTTATTTTGGCTTTTTGACCCAGAGTTTCCCTGTGTAGCTTTGGCTGGCCTGGAACTTAGAGATCCATCTGCCTTTGCCTCCCAAATCTTGGTTCAGGATCCTCCCCTCACTACCTTAAAGCATATATGTGCATTGGTGTGAAGGTCAGATCCCCTGCAACTGGATCTTCAGACAGTTGTGAGCGTTGGTGGGTGTTGGGAATTGAACCTGGGTCCTCTGGAAAGCAACCAGTGATCTTAACCACTGAGCCATCTCTCCAGCCACCCCCCCCCCAAGAAAATAAATTTTTTTTTTTTGAAACAGGGTTTCTCTGTGGCTTTAGAGCCTGTCCTGGAACTAGCATTATGATGTTAAAATATATCCAATAAGAGTTGACTGATTAGCAATAGAGCAGTTATATATATTATATATATTATTCAGCTTTTTAAAACATTAGAAAATTTATATCCATTAGCAACATATTAGCTTGTTTTTCTTTCTTTTCTTTTTCTGCTTTTTTTTTTTGAGACAGGTTTGAAGCATGATTAATAAAAACTCAGAAAAACTGGGATTCAACTTGAAGGTTAGAAAAGCAAAACAGCCAGCCACTGGCTCTTACCTCTACCTCAGTCTGCAATGGCGATCCTGCCTCCAAGAATCTCGGAATGAGGCTGTGAGAGCTATTTCCTCCCATTTTATAATGCTCTCTAGGGCTGGGACTTAAGGTGTGCATGGTCTGGTTTCTATGGCAACTAATATGGCTACTGGGATTAAAGGTGTGTGTTACCACTGCTTGGTCTGTAAGACTGACCAGTGGGGCTGTTTTACTCTCTGGTCTTCAGACAAGCTTTATTTATTAAAATACAAATGAAATGCTACAGCAAGGGTTTCTCTGTGTAACAGTCCTAGCTGTCCTGGAACCAGCTCTTGTAGACCAGGCTGGCCTTGAACTCACAGAGATCCGCCTGCCTCGGCCTCCCAGTGCTGGGATTCAAGGCGTGTACTACCATCGCCCATTTTAGCTTGTTTTTCAAATCCACATGAGCACACATAATAACTACAGCCCTAAAGAAACAGTTATGATCAGTTACTTCCTAACAACAGAATGAAAAGGAAAGCTGCTGTGTTACTGCAATAGTTATGGATAGATTTCTATATTTTAAATACTATATTAAAATAGTTAATAAAAAATAAATGAAAAGTAATATTCATACATATACTTTATAATAAAATCAAACCCAAAGAAGGAATATAGCTATAAGTAAATTAAAAACCATTAGCATGTTCATAAATTTTGATGAAGTAGTTTACCTTAGGAAGTTTAAGTAGGAAATTCAAAATGTGGACAGCACTATAATCACACAGTTGCTGAACACGCTATTTATTATAATAAAAACTGAAGTTGTATGGGGAAGCATCACTGTAACCCCAGTACTCAGCAGAAGGGTCTGAATTCTAGGTTAGCTTGACTACGCAGCCAAGACCCTGTTTCAAAAAACAAAATTCCAACACTTGGGAGGGACAAGTGATAGGATCACGTCATTCTTGGTTACAAAGCTGGTTCCGGGTCAGTCTGAGCTAAAGGAGACTTCATTTAAAAAATGAAATAAAACAAAAAACTTATAAATAATCTTTTTTTCTTTTGTTACTCTGTAGTGTATGCTGGCCTTGAACTCTTCTTGTCTCAGCCTTCCAAGTCCTGAGATTATAGGCATAAACCACTATGTCCAGTTAACAGTCTTTAGCAAGCAGAATAAAAACTGTCCTTAGGTAATAACCACCGCCTGGTTAGGTTATAACATTTTTAAGCACATGTGAAGGTGGGAGTGACAAAATAATACATTAATAGTTTCTAATAATAGTTGTGTGCTAAAAGAATAGAATCCCAAGTAGTATTTTTTCGGGAAAAGCAATTATTTAAGAAAAGAGAAGGATGTCAGACATTGTGATGACGCACGCCTTTAATTCCAGCACTCAAGAAGCAGAGGCTGACGGATCTCTAAGTTTGAAGTCAGACTGGTCTACAGAGTGAGTTCCAGGACAGCCATGGCTACATAGAGAAACCCTGTTTTGAAAACAAGAGAGAGAAGGAAATGATAGCAATGTGCTCACTATTACAGAATCAACTGAATGGTTTTCACTAAATATAAAGATAGTAGTTACTTGGTAGAACTAAAGATAATTTAATATATTTATGTCTTTATTTATATGGACATATATATTGTTATCTAACAAGAACAATCAGGATGTATTTCTGTTTTATTTGAAATAAATGAAGAAGCCAGGTGGTGGTGGCACAGGCTTTTAATCCCAGCACTCAGGAGGCAAAGACAGGTGGATCTCTGTAAATTCGAGGCCAGTCTGGTCTACAGAGTGAGTTCCAGGCCAGGCCAGGCTGCACAGAGAGACCGTATTGAAAACAAACAAAGATAGAAAGAAGAGATGAAGAACAAAAGATAGCTAAGAGAAAATGAAGGTGCCCTGACAGCAGCTGAGGGGCAGAACTGAAGCTGAGCTGTACTGAAGGGAGTCTCTGAAGAGAAGGAGCAGAAGGACACTGACAGGCTCACCAACCATACCTCAGCATTTCTCTTCAGTTCCTCGGCTTCAGCTTCTGTGTACTCCATATCAAAAATATCCTCATTTCCAGAGTCTTCATCTGAGCCCAGGGCATCCAGAAAAGGGTTGTTCAACTCTGGAGAACAGAAAGATGGGCCTGGTAAAAGTTCTTAAAATAGACATAAGACGACTGAGAAGATAAAATAGATCAAGATAGAGCTAGATATGAGGATGCCCACCTGTAACCCTAACACCAGAGAGATGGAATTACGAAGAGAGCTAGTCTGAGGGCACTATGGACTATCAAAAAAAAAAAAAAAAGCATATCTCAAAAGACCCAAACCAAAACAAACCGAAAACCCAGTTTGAAGTACTCATTTCATCATCCTAAGACATAAAATATTTTAGTAACAAGGTTCCAATTAACTCAGGCACCTTGGGAAATAACTGTATATGTAGGCATCTATGAAAGAAGGGTCCCTTGTATTCTGTATGTCCATGTACGTTCAGTTGAGCGTGCATGTGTATGTAGGTAGAGGTAAATTTCTAGGGTTGTTCCTTTAGGAGCCTTCTACTCCCCCCCAGACAGGGTTTCTCTGTAGCTCTGAAGCCTGTTCTGGAACTAGCTCTTGTAGACAAGGCTAGCCTCGAACTCACAGAGATTCACCTGCCTCTGCCTCCCGAGTGCTGGGATTAAAGGTGTTGCCACCACTGCCTGGCCTAAAAAAAATGAGCTTTTATATGCATGGGTATTTTGTCTATACCTATTATCTGTATACCACATGCATGCCTAGGACCCTCAGACACCAGAAGAGGGTGACGGATCTCCTGGAATTAGCGTCACACATGGTTGTAAACTGCCATGTGAGTGCTGGTAATTGAACCTGGGTCTTCTGGAAGAATAGCAGTGTTCTTAACCATTTAGCCATCTCTCCAACCCCTCTATCTGGATTTTTAAGACTAGGTCTCTCACAGGCTCTGGTGAGACTGTACCTCCCTGGCGCTGTGACTACAAGTATGCTTTACCTAGCTTACCAGAGGCTGCTGAGGGAAAAAAGAGGTGTCAAGAGTTTTACTCGGCTATGAACTGAGACCTATAGTAACAACTGGCATGGCAAGCCATGCCAATGGGTGCAATAGTGGCATGAATGGTAAGGTGGCATCTGCTTTTCAACTGGTTTAAGACCTACTCCACAGTAGGAAACTTATACCAGGTACTATAAATCTGACCAAGAACCAATGGTTGGGGAGCTTATCGACCCATGGGGTAAACTTACTACTATTATTTTGCTAAATGGACATAGTATCAAACTGTCCTCTAAATTTGTGTGCTCTATAATTAGTGTCGCTATCAATCCTCATCAGAGAACTTTCTGTGTGCAGTAGACAGTGGTTAACATAGAAACTCACCAGTCAAAGAGTCTGTGGAGTGTTCAGCCACAAATTGGATATCTATAATATAGTACCTGCTCCTAAGGCTCAGGGACCACCACAGAAAAAGGGATGGAAAGACTAAGAGTCAAAGGTCAGGAAGATTGGAGTGGAATAGTTATCTTTGGACATGTCAGGCTGCTCTACTTAGGGATTCACCATAGCTGTGATTAAGATTAAGTCAATCTTAACAATTAAGCATGGAGTGATGTGGTGGTTTAAATGAGAATGACAGCCACACACAGGCTCATGTGTTTAAATACTTGGTCCCTAGTTGGTGAAACTGTATGGAAAGGATTAGGAGGTGTGGCCTTGTTGGAGGAGGTGTGTCGCTAGGGGTTGGTTTTGAGGTGCCATTCTCAGTGTGTTGCTTGCTTTCTGCCTCATGTTTGTGGATCAAGATGTGAGCTCTTAACCGGTCCTGCTGCCATGTCTTTGCTCCACCACCATGGATTCTAACACTCCGAAATGCTCAGCTGATGCAGGATTCCCCTCTGTATGCTGTGAATACCACTGGTTAATAAAAAAGCTGATTGGGGCCTATTGCAGCGCAGAATAGGGCAAGACAGAGATTCCAAGCAGACAGAGGAGGAGAGAGTAGGCAGAGTAAAAAAGAGAAGTCATGTAGTTGCTGCAGGAAATAGACATCCAGATGCCGGATGGATAGGCTACAACCATGTGGCGATGCACAGATTAACAGAAATGGGCTAATTTAAGATGTAAGTGCTAGCTAGGAATACGCTAGTCCTTGGCCAAGCAGTGTTGCAATTAATATAGTTTCTGTGTGATTATTTCAGGTCTGGGTGGCTAGGAAATGAACAAGCAACCTCTAGCTAAACTCAGCCAAACTAAATATTTTCTATAAGTTGCCTTGGTGATGATATTTTATCACAACCACAGAAAAGTAACTATGACAAGGGGAAGGAGCTTATGAGGTACCACTCCTGAAAGAGGATTTATGAAAAGTTTATGGCTTCTTGGGGAGGGAGAGTCAGTTTTCTTTAAGAGTATGGTCTCTGGTATGTTGACCATATTCTAGTGGATGATCTTACACTCAGTAATATAAGGGTAGAAATTTGGACTTGATTGGTTATATAGAAAAATATGAAGTTGGGGTGGGTGCTGTAGGAACATGGTAGATGTGGGAATAAAAGGGAGGGTTGGAATATGAATATGATTAAGATACATTGTATGAATGCATAAAATTATCAAAGAATTACTAAGAATATCATATTAAACAAAACAAGTATGTATCACCACACCTTGCTTTTAGGTTGGTGTTGGGGATTAAACTCAGGTTCTCAAGCTTGTATAGCAAGCAGGACTTTTCTTTGAAATACATTTATATGATAAAGGTATCTTGGGGCTGGAGAGATGGCCCAGTCTTCAAGAGTACCTGCAGAGGACCTAGGTTGTTTCCAACACCCACATGGCAACTCACAATAGTAATTCTAGTTTTTCTGACCTCCACAGGCACACACATAGTGCACATACATATATACAGGCAAAACTTTCATACACACTTAAAGGTATCTAACAATAAGAAATAATGAACTGAAAAATAATACATAATTACACAGATAACCCAAGTTCACTTATCCCCCACAAAAGAGAGCAAACTAGGCAGGCCTCTAACCTCAGCACTCAGGAGGCAGAGGCAGACAGAGCAATGTGAGTTCAAGGCCAACCTGTTCTACAGTTTCAGAACAGTCAGGGCTATATAATGAGACGCTATCTCTAAATAGTTCTTTGTTTATGACAAATTAAAAAATCATAGCTGAAGGATATTTAAGACAGGAACACCCAAGAATGGAAAAAAAATGGAAAAAGAAAACATACCATTTACCCCAACTAACAGTGACAGAATTTTAGACCTCTATTCTTTGAAGAGTCTCTAGTTTAAGGGATGTGAAACATGGATGAGGTCATTCATGACAGATGCTAGTTTGCATACTGAATGATGCAAGTGACTCACACCTCCAGCTCTGTTACTATATTGGCTCTTAGAACTCTTCAGAACAAAGGTAAGAGATCTGAAATTCTTCAGGAACTTTAATACTCATGAGAGCTCAAAGTTGCAGCAGTGGTTCACACCTGTAATTCTAGCACTTGGGATACTGATGCAAGTTGATAACTGTGAGCTCAAGGCTAGTCTGGGCTAGAGTGAGACTTAAAGTTGGTTTAAATTTGACCTATTCATGTGCTTACAGGTTCCAATCATCACTTTAGCTCCCTTGTTTTCATTATGAACTAACAGTAATAATTAGTAGATATATGAACAAGCTTTTAACAAGGACTATACAGATACCAATCTAAAGCAAACAAGTCTACTCAGGAGAGAAACCATCAAGTCAATTAACTATGTACGGCCTCACAGTTCAGTGAGTACTTCAGTGAAACAAGTGAAAATAAGGCATAAAAGAGCACAAAACATCTCTTGACAGTCAAACAGACATGACAGAAACAAAAATTCAGAAGAAGTTTGGATCTAGAAAAGGCTGGAGAGCTTCCAGACAGCACAGGAAATGATGAAAACACCCAGACGTAGAAGAGGTGAGGAATGGGCTAGCCCAGCTCCTGGCTAACAAAAGTTTCAAAGACAGAAAAAGAAAGTAGGCTGTGGTGCTATACGCCTGTAATTCCAGCATTTAGGACGGGGAGATAGGAGGGTTAAGAGTTTAAGGCTGGTTGTGCTATATGATACCTTATCTCAAGAAAGAAAATAGATAGATAGGGAGACTTTTGTGAAGAAGGTGGTAGCTGGGAGATCTCACAGAATCTGTGCATGGTTAGATAGAAGGCAGGCAGTCCAGATTGTGGTAATGTAACCTGAGAGAGCCATTACTGCCACCAATGTATTCTTTTCTTTTTAAGACTTACTTATTTCTTTATCATGTAAATAGTGTTGGCATCAGAGCTCATTACAGATGGCTGGGAGCCACCATGTGGTTGCTGGGAACTGAACTCAGGACCTCTGGAAGAACAGGCAGTGCTCTTAACCTCTGAGCCGTCTCACCAGCCCTATTTTTATTTTCTTGAGACAGGTTCTCATATAGGTCAGACTAGTCTCAAATTATCTATGGAACCAATGATTAACCCCCAATTTTGGATCTTCCTGGCTCTATTTCCCAAGGGCTGGGATTATAGGTGTGGACACCCATACCCAGCTTTTCCTGAAGAGAGAATGCCTAAGAAACCTAGCTTATTGTCCATGGCTTTATCCTAACTATAGTGTTGGCAAAATTTTTACTCTCTCTTCTGGATTCTGCTTTTCAGATCAGCCAGGATCTGCTTTTCATACTACCCAAATGTTCTATTTCCAGGAACAGGAGGAAAACCAAAGGCATTTTAGAAATAGAACTGAAGAGCTAGTCAAATCTCTGTGACTAAAGATCTCTGTATATGTCCAGTACTTGGTTCGCATATTAATGAACTTCTAAAAATTTCTATCTATTTTTTGTGGATGTATCCTACTCTATCATTCTGCACCTTATTCCCTTGAGATAGGGTCTCCCTCACTGACTCGAGGTAGGCCGGCAGCAAGCTCCAGTCAGCCCAGTTTTCATCTCTCCTCCCCACCCCATGGTACTAGGATTACAAGCACTTGTGTTAGAAGGCCTGGGATTTTTTTTTTTAAACTTAGGTGCAGGGATCCAAGCTCAAATCTTTATGCTTATGCACCAAGTTGTCTTACTCACAGAACTATCCTTGTTTGTCCCTCCACCCCGTGTGTGAATCTTATGCTACTGAGTCCTCATTCCTGGCTCTGTCAACTGACTTCCTGAGAATGAGCAGTTGGAAAAATCAACTGGAAAATTGAAGCCGTATATTTTTGTAGAAATCTTAGAAATGGCATTATAAATCTTTGATTACGTATTTTGTCTTGCTGTTTTGAGATTAAAACAAAGATTAAACATTCTGATACAGATACAGACAATAATAAAATAACTTAAGTATATACTTTCAAACCTGGGATATCTGGAAGAGCAACTGGTTCTCTTAATCACTGAGTTATCTCTTCAGCCCCAGTTATAAAAATACACATACACATACACACACACACACACACTCATTTCATATTAGTATATTAGAATCATGGTATAATATATAACCATATATTATTATATACAACATAATATCACAACATATCATATGCAAATTAATATATTGTATAATATAAATATACAAAAATAAAGCTAAAGGAAGTATTACAACAGTGATTTTTCTCTGAGAGAGAGAGAAAAGAGATACATATGTAACTTCTAAGATTCTTTCTCTATACCTGGGAGGTGTTCATATTTATTACTGTATTAGAACAAAGAAACAACGAAACTAAAACACTTCAGGGCTAGGGATATAGCTCAGCTGACTGAGTGTTTAGCACACATAAGGCCTTGCATGTGATCCCCACTATTGCATAAACCAGTTGGTGTTGTATACCTGTAACCTCACCATTCAGAAGGCAGAGGATCAGGAGGAGTTCAATGCCATCCTTGGCTATGCAGAGAGTTCCAAAGACAGCTTAGGCTAAATGTGACTTTGTCTAAAAAAATACATTTTAAATGTCTTCTATGTATTAATATACTTTTCCATTTAAAAATGTAATTAAAATAATCTCCATACCTTGAAGACTTAACTCTGTAGCCCTTTTGAGGTCATCATCTTCTTTCTGTTCCCAAGCCTCCTAAAGAGAAAAGAACGAAACTAAGGTATTTAAAGGGGTACTCCTTAGACACAACTGATTAAGGGAAAACAAATTTCTCTGGGAGCATTTGCTTATCATGCTTTCTCTAGCTTTACAGAGATTTGGACTACGACCTATGAGGAAGGAAGGTGGAGTGGAAGCGCATTTCTTTTTCAAAACTGGCCTCTTAAAAACCAAACCAAACCAAACCAAACCAAACCAAACCAAACCAAATCCAATCATTCATTCTAGGGAGTCTTACTAACTTTTGCTTGTTTTTCAATGAGAGGGATGGAACCCAGGACCATGCATAATGCCAGGCAAGTGCTTTACTGGTGATTTACATTTCTAGTCTCATGAAATTTTTATTAGCATGATTTGGATTATCTTAGATCAGACAACCATGAAAATAGCACCTATAAGTCAAGTATCTTAGATGATTCAACAGGTCAAATCAACTAATATAAAGAAGTAAAAATAGAGCCTGGTGGTGGTGGCACCCACCTTTAATCTCAGCACCTGGGAGGCAGAGGCAGGTGGATCTCTGTGAGCTCAAGGCCAGCCTGGTCTACAAAGTGAGATCTAGGACAACCAAAAAACCAAACAAACAAAAAGTAAAAATTGGGGATTCAGAGAGATGGCTCAGTGGTCAAGAGTATTTTCTGCTCTTGCAGAAACACAGCTTCAATTCCCAGCACTCACTTGTTGGCTCACAACTATCTGTAATTTCCAGTCACAGAGAACCTGATGCTTTCTGGCCTCTGTGGGCATCAGACAGTCACATGGTTCACATATACATGCAGACAAAATGTGCACTCACATAAAGTAAATCTTTAAAGTAAAAATTGAGAACTAGGGATATAACCTAGAGTAGCCAATGTTATGTCTGATCCCCAGTACTACAACAAACACTTGTGTACAGATTTGCTATATAATGAGCTGATAGATTTTAGATATTTCTGAGAAATTTGTTGTCAAATAATTTATATAAGATATATTGTAAGAAAATAACCAAGCAAGTATACTGCCTTGATATATCTCATAAAATCATGCTGAAGATGTGCTGACAGCTTGCAGAATAAAGCTAACATGGAACAACCTTTAACATGTCATTTTGCTTTAACATGCAATCAACTACAGCATATAGCATGACTAATAATAGTTTAATAATAAAAAATCTACTAGTTTAACTGTTCATTCAAACCTAAAGCAAGCCCAAACATTTTTTGTTTTTTTCCCCTCAATAACCAACTGCACATAAATAGCCAGGAGCAATGCTTGACACACAGTAAATGCTTAACACATTAGTTATTGTGACTTGCTGTCTGGGAAGAACGGGGAAAGCAGTGAAAGTGTCTTACTTGTTCTTGAAGGCTCTGAGCCAGTGCTTGCTGAAGTTCCTGTTCTTCTCTTTCACGCTCCATGTCATACTGCTGGAGCCAATCAACCTCTCCCTGACAGCCTTCTGGAGTTTTGTTTTCTTTATTCTCATCACAGTCTTTTGTTATCTCAGAAAAACTAGCAGGATCTAAAGAAGCAGAATATTATTTTGGAAACAAAACAAAACCTGAATTTTTGTGAACTCTAGTGACACCTACTGTTGAGAGAGTAATTTACCCTGCTCTTGTCTAACACTTTAGGTTTAGGGTCTAAGGCCTAGAACTTGCTAAGTAGCTGAGGATGACCTTGACTCTGACCTTCCACTTCCATCTCCTTGCTTGAATACTGGCATGCACCATCATGCTTGGTTTTATGAGATGCTGGGGATCAAGCTCAGGGCTTCATGCATGGTAGGCATGCCTGTTACTAAACAAGGAACACTCCCAGCCCTTGCTTACAACCTTTTGGAACCAACAATTTTATCTTACCACATCTATACTGGGATTTCTCGGGTTCAGCACCATTAATAATTTGACTGGCATACAAGTAAGGCCTTTGGGGAGGGGGAAATGGAGAGGACTGTATGCTGTGAACTTTAGCAGGATCCCCAGACTCTACCAGGGATAGGAGAGCTTTAACTGAGTCACCTGACAGGAATTAAAGATCCCTCTCAATTATGGAAATGGGAGTGCTGATGCCAGAAATCTGTAGAAATACTTGTTACCTTAGTTTTTGTCGTTCCTACCCCCCAATCCTCCCAGCTGAGGACTGAACCCAGGGTCTTGTGTTTGCTGCCACTGAGCTAAATTCTTAATCCCACTTCTCTCTACCTGTGACAACCAAAAATGAAAGACACTGTCCAATATTTCAAGGCAGGGAAGAAAGACCTTGATTTAGAAGCACTGATCCACAGTAATAGTTTTAAAAACAAAGGATTATCCCTGGTTGTCTAGTGGTTAGGATTTGGTGCTCTCACCGCCGCGGCCCGGGTTCAATTCCCGGTCAGGGATAAAAAAAAAAATAAATAAAATAAAATAAAAACAAAGGATTAATATGAACAAGTGATATTTTTTAAACAGTGACTAATAACAACAGGGGATAAAGGATACTTGCACTAAGAGGGATAAAGACCTCATAAGAACCCCATCAGATTTTGGTTTCTTATTAAATTGAGGACAAACTAATTATTATTTTACTTGCATATAAAATAATTCAAAATTGAAGAGGCTCTGACTCTACAAATCTAGAAAATAATCTTGTGACATCCTGCTATGACTTCCACTTACAAACCTGAGGGCTTGGACTATTTAGAAGACACATATCAATAAAGGCTCTAGAACAACATTTTGTATAACAGACACTTATCTTGATGAAAACCTACCTGGCTCAGCGACGGTTTTGGGTTTCTCAGCCTCAATAGCATCTGGATTTTCAGGCATTTCTTGAACCTCATCTTCTGCAAATCCAGTGTCGGGGCTGCTGGTTGGCTTATCGTCATCTTCATGGCAGAGCACGGGCAAAGCTTCTCTCCTACTTATCTCTAGCACAGCTGCCAGCACCTCTTCCTCACTCATTCTGTCAAATCCTGAGTTCTCCAATTCGGACTTCCCAGGTTCTAATCTGCACAATTTTGAATCCTGAAGAAGAGAACTGCTTTTTACAAGAAGCCAAAGTATCTATTAATATAGCTAATGTCTACCAATTAATACAGCTAATGTGAACACTATATCTAATATACCCCAGAGTTTAAAGTGGGAATTTGGAGGCTGGAAGATGGCTCAGCAGTCAGGAGCACATAATGCTCTTGCAGTGGATCAAGTTCTGTTCTCAGTTCCCAAGCCTGGCTCTCTCTTGCTTTCAAGAGCAAACCCCCACTGCCCCCACATAATTAAAAAATATGAATGTGGAATTAAATTTGTGTGTTACCACACCTGGTTTATATTGTGCTGGTGCTCACATCCACAGATTTTGCATGCTAGGCAAGCATTTTACCAACTGAGCTACAACTCCAAGTCTAAGAGTGTTTCTTGATTATGACAGGTGGAAAGCATACCCTCTATAAAAATTGGAAGATAAACACTGCTAAAGTAAATTACTCAAAACAGTTAAGTCAATGGGTATGGTGGTGCATGCTTATAATCCTAGTAGTTAGTAGGCAGAAGCAAGAAAACTGCTGTAATTCTAGGCCAGCCTGGGCTATAACATGAGATCCTGTCTTCAAAAACAAAAGATTAGTCAGAGATAATAAGTCTTGAGAATTTTGGTTCAGATATATATCGAGTATACTATAAACATTTTGTTCATATTCAATTTTAAATGCTGGCTGGTCCTTTTTTTTTTTTTTTTAAATTGAGGCGGAGTATGATTATACAGCCCTGACTTGCCTGGAACTTAGTATAGTGGACCTTCCTGGTCCTGGAACTAGGTTACCATGTGACCAGATTCACAGACATCCACCAGCTTCTGTCTCCTGAGTACTGGGATTAAAGGCATACATCATCTAGCAATGTTGTCTAGTCTTAAATGAGAAAAATAAAGGTCACACAAGATTCTGTAAATAAAAATATATTTTCAGAGTAACTTTTATTCTAGGAGAATTCCCGGCCTTCTTTTCGTATTTAAGGGAAGCAACCACAAACTTCCTTCAGCTTTACTGTAAGATGGGACAACTCAGAACACAAGTAACTACTATAGCTCTACAGAATGATGCAAACACTTGGAAAAGCTTACTTTTTTTGAAGAATTAATTATTGAGAATTGTAATAGATGTAGCTGTGTCTTCATCATTGTTATTTAACAAATGAAATTACCCAGTTGCTCTGTTGATATAAAATACTTACTATGATTTTCTCCTACAAACAATAGCTACCCTATAAGCAAAGAGATGAAACATAGAATGTGTAAGAAGTTCTGGTGTCACCCCACCCTTGCATGAGGCACTGGGGACTGAAGCCAGAACCTCACACATGCTAGCCAAGTACTTCATCACTAGGCCAAATCCCCAGTAACATTCTTTTTAAAACAGACTACTTTTTTGGAGACAGTGTCTTGCTATGTAGACCAGGCTTCAGTCTCCTCTGTGCTGGGACAATAAACCTATACCATTCTGCTCGGACAAGACCGTTAGGATTTGTTTTTTCTTTGTTTATCTAGAAGAAGCACTCTCTAAAACCAGTGTCTTAAACAGAGACATTAATTTTGAGATCTATGTTGTGAATTTCTTTAATTTGCTGAGGCATTTGTTTGGATAGCTAAACTAAACAGAATATTGTCAGATATTCTGATGAACCATTACTTACTTTTTCCACATCTTCCTGCTGCTGTTCATTGCCTGACATATCACAAAGCCTCTGGCTGAGGGCCACAGAGCGTTTTAATTCATCCTCACTGTCAGAATCAAGGTATGAAGTGAAGGAGCTTTTGGATTTGAAGGTGAATTTCCTGTAATTATATATTAAAAAGTCTATTTACTTTGCTTACTTTTGATGTATAAACACCAAAAAGCTTTTCCACTATGGGAAATTATTTAACAGAGGGAAAATATGTACCAAAAGAAGTATACTTAAGCATTACTTTTAATGACCTCCTAATGAGTCATGGTTTGAAAATGCTTAGCTATTGTGTATTACCAGTAAATTTTGTGCCTTTTTTAAAATGACTAATTCCAAATGTAGTTTGTTTCTATCTTTATAAAGCAAGTATTCTATTGAGTCCATGAAGGTATAGCAAGCAATTAATCAGTTTGTGGTGGTGATAGTGGTGGTTTTTGGAGACAGAGTCTTTCTACACAATCCTGACTATCCTCGAACTCACAGAGATTCAAGTGCTGGGATTAAAGGCATGCACTACCATTTCCGGCTACAAATCAGTATTTTTGACAAAAGTACATGAGGGCTAATTTTTGACCTTTTAAATTATGATCTATGCACTTTAAAACTGACAGCAACAATCCACTTATTTTATTATTTCAAGGTCAGACTTCTGGCAAACTCTCTACTTTCCAGAAGGGACATTCCAAATTAAGGGGGAAAAAAAATCTGAGAAGGCAGTTCTAAATCCCAACACAATAATAGGATATGATGTTTTTTCAGTATAGCAATTTCATGAGAGATGAGAACTATGAAATGAAGGAGGATAATCACAAAGAAGGGGGAGAAAAAGAAAGAACTAAAAGTTGTTTAATGTAAGGCAAATAATACCAATATTCAAAACAAGTGAGGCTGGACATGATACATTTGTACTGGCAGCACTAGGGAGGCTGAGGCAATAAAACTGCAGATTTGAGACCAGACTGAATTATATAGCAAGATTTTGTCTGAAAACAAAGCACAAAACTACAAACAAGCAAAACCCAATGCAGTACTGATACTTAGAATGTGGATTTACTTTTCCTTTGTAAAAAGACTTTGTACGCATATGGATGTATGTCTATGTGTCAGTACGCCACGTGTCTGGTTATGCCACATGTGTGTAAGTGTCGAGGCCTTGAGAAGAGAGTATCAGATCCTGGTTGTAAGCCACCTGACATGGGTGCTGGGATCTGAACTTCAATGCTCTGGAAGAGCAACAAGTATTTTTAACCATTGAGCCATTTTTCCAGTCCCATAATGCAAATTTTAAATCATTAAAAAATATGTAACTGTCTCAAAGCGTATAGGGGTAGCATAACATACTGAGCATGGTGACACATGCCTTTAATATCAGCACTTGGGAGGCATACACGTGGAGCTGAGTTTGAGGCCAGTATGGTCTACAGAGCAAGTTCCAGGACAGTAAAAGCTACAAAGAGAAACAACACCAAAAACCAAAATGAATAAAGAGAGAATAGCATTAACACATTTTAGAAAAATTTCATCTAATATGGTTAAAATTTTAAGAGATAAATGCTTTAAAAGGCAAGCTTTAGTTGTATTAAAATTTATCTATGTGAAACAATATTATTTAGTGATACCAGATAATGTGCTACCACATTAAAGGAGGAAGTAGCAAAGATCAAAGAAAAAGAACTTCCTTTGATGAATGTTAAAATAAACTGATATGAAATAGTAGAAAAAAATGAAAAATCTGAAAAATATGTGATTTAAATGTGAAAACTAAATAAGTAGGCATGGCATGAAGAAAAAGAGTGCAATGAAAATCAAGAGGATAGCATAGGAACAAAGATAGAGAAAAGAGGCAAGAGACCAGTGTCAAGACTGAACACACCTGAAAAGCTGATTAGATGCCAAGCAAGATACCAAGCCCAGATACTTGAATAGCTGCCTATAACGGGTTTATAAGGTTTCCAGGGTAACTTAAAAATCACCAAATCAGTCCCTACCAATGGTTTTGGGATCATCTCATATAGCCCAGGCTGGCCTCAAACTTGCTATTTATGAAGATGGATGGTCTTCAATTCCTGCGCTTCCTGCCTTTATCTCCCAGGTACTGGGATTGACTAAAGACGTATGTCACCACACCCAGCTTTAATTAACTTTCTTGAGTCTTAATTTTTGATTTCATGCTCATCAAGTAAATCTCAACTATTTTTTATCAGGTACATACTCTGTTAAAGGGGTGATACCTAGCTATGTTTAACCACGGTCCAATGTGACAAAGATTATTATAGAGGAACCAATGGTACCCAGTTTAGAATTTAGTCTCTTTTAAATCTGATCTGCATGTTGGGTTTTATAGGTCCTAAATCACCTTTTATTAGCCAACTTTCAAATTCTCATCCCATTAGACCACAGAGAAAAGATGGCTATGCCAACGTACAATAATATACAATGAAATAACTTGCTTCTTGGAACCACTGTGATTTGTGCATATCCATGAGTAAGGACAATGTTTACAGAAGGCAGCTTGCCTGTAGTAGTGAAAACTGTTTGTCCTTAAAGGCATCACTTGCTCACTTTCTAAGCAGCCAAGAAGATTCATATTGATACATTTCAGATTTCTAGTCATGTTAATTATCTGGTTTTATTGCACTGAAAAATAATGACAGGAGTTGTTCCTAAATGTTGTCTTATGGATACTAAAATTCCAAATAAGCACTTAAAGAACAAAACTGTGCTTTTCTTAAAAGGACTTTGGGACATCAAATTTGCTTCATGTTTGCATTTTGAAGTGAACTGGCAACTAAGTCAATTAAGATGGTCTAATTTTAAAAAATGGGTCTAATCAGAAATTCCGGTGACCTCTTAGGAAGCACAATTTTAAAAAGTGAGAAAGAAGAGAGCGAGTTTCCGTCCTTAAACTTCTGGTCTTTAAAAAATGCCAAGTATTTGCAAAATGCTGCATTCCAGTGCTTGTTTGTTTCTTGTTTCCTTTCGGAATTCTTCCAGTCAGTGTCAAGGAGACAAGCAACAATAGGTGGGGCCCTGTGCCTATCTATGAGGAAGGGTGCTTTAGACAGGAGTTGTTTATCTCTTTAAACCTTAGAGTCAATTCTTAAGTTTTAGGATGAAAAGAATGCTATTAGCAAAGATCTTTTAAGAAATTTAAAAACAAAATAATCCTGGAACCTTTTTTGATTGCTAAAAATAGCCCTAGGTCATATCTAAGCCAGACTCAAGAAAATTCCCAAGAATGAGTAATACTGAGCAACTGGCATGCAAAAATAAATGATAAAGAGAAGGGGAGTGGGTAACTTTAGAGATTAGGGTGAGCCAAATCCTTAGACAAATTTGGGTACATAAGAAACAGAACTCACTTTGAAGGTGTAGAAGGGCTGGTGATGCAGGAATTCACCATTTGAGAGGCTTTCAATGGTCTAGAACTATTAGAAAATTAGAGAATATGTAATATATACAATTGCATCATTAAAGGTAGATATTTAACTGGTAAAGTTAATTATTCTATACTATAAGTCTCTTATATCCTCTTGAAAAGCAAGCAATAGTTTAAAATAACCATAAAAGCCCAGGGGAAAAATTAATTATCATCTCTGGCTCTCCTTGATCTAATTGAAATAAACAGTTTTACAAATGAAGTCAAGTGTAACACATATGACAACAGCCTGGGTGGCAACTATCTCATTTATTTTTGAGCAATAAAATAATAGGTCTCCTAGATGGCAAGCACTATTTTCCCACAGAGAAGTCAAACTTTCCAAGGTTGTAAAGCCTAAAATTGCATTAAAATGTAGTCAGACAGCTGCATTTAAGGTCAGTGGTCACAAAGAAATACAGTCAGAGGCACTAACAGCTCTACCAGTAGAGGGCAGTTTGCACCAAGTAAAAACATTCTCTTCAAATAAGAACAGAAAAAACAAACAAACAAACCAATTACACACACTTAAAAACTCTCTGGGCACAGGCTTTGTTAGTAAACCCATGAGGACATTAGTGCAAACTTACATGATGTAACTTATAAATCCAAAGATAAATATATCTTATAAATTGCATTAATTTTGGGAAATGTTCGTTTATTTTTTGTAATACTACTTTAGCCAAGACACTGTCCTTCCTTGTTCTTTTTGGAGACAGAGTATTATTATTTAACCCAAGATGGCCTCAAACATTCTACATAGCCTAAACTGTTCTTGAAGCATCCTTCTGCTTAGACTGGACTCGGGCCTTTTTAGTTACTAACAGTAAAATCAATCTCTTGGTAAAATTAACAATTTGGACAAAATTTTCAAAAATTTGTTTCACTACTATAGCTTCAGGACTTTATGATTCTACCAAATTACTGTTCAAGTATGAAAAAGAACTGTAGCATAGGGTTCCAAGTTGAACACGCATGTAGAAGAGCATGGCATTCAGGAGGCCTAAGGTTCCAGCATGCATGATGACAATGCAAAATCTAAAGCAAAGGGGACTTCTTTTTCTCTGAAACATTTCTAGGAGTCTCTGATGTTATTCACATTGGGAATAACTCCTACTTATAGAACAATCAGTCTTTCTGGGAGGGGAGCTCTAGTTTAATATCTGATTTCTCAAATTTGTATATCCCAAAGTGCTGAGGCATTTGTTAAGAACACTGATTCCCAAGCCCCATTCAGATCCTGAACTAGAACATTAAGAGATGAACACAGAAATGAATACTTTGAGTGTCTAGGTGAGTCTTAAGATTACCACATTTCACTTATATTCCCAAGTATATCAATTGGTCTTTTATTTTATTTTTTTGCTGTTTTAAAAGTGTAGTAACACTTTCAAAAAAGTACTGTATTATAACAGGCACCTATTAAATTTGGACAAATTTTGTGTAAGCATTTTTCTTTAATTACTTCTATCCGACAAAAGTTTAACACTAAAATTCCAAAATAATGTAGAATTTAAATCTCCTTTGATTATTTTTCCTGAGAGTTGTTATCTAGTTTGGCCAATCTCTGAAATATTAAAACCCATTTCAAAAGTAAAGGTAAAAAGCATTGTCTCTTACATTGCCATATGTGCACTCCATCCAAGAGTAAAAGGTGGCTTTGTATTTTCAGTGCAATGAGATGACAGGGTCAGATATCTCGGAATAATGACTTGCTGTCCTATCTTGTTGTTAAGTGAGAGAGCTACATTGAAGCTGTATCGTTTCAAATGAAGAATGAGGACCCTGAAAAACAAGAGAATGGCTCTGCTAATTCATATGGAACACAGGTACACTCTAGCCAAGTGAACCTGACCGAAAGAGGTACAGCAGCTGGTCACGCTGGGTGGTGGTGACCATGCCTTTACTCCTAGCACCTGCTAGGCAGAGGCAGGTGGTTCTCTATAAACTCAAGGCCAACCTGGTCACACAGAGTTCCAGATTAGCTAAGGCTATATAGCAAGAAACTGTCTCAAACATCCCCCCCTCAACCCAAGTCCACACACTTAGCCAAACTAAATGTACTTTAAGAAATTTTTACTAAATATTTGCCATGAACAAAGGTGTGGATAGATACAAATAAAAATCTTAAATCCAGTGATTAATGAAGTACATCTAATGTTTCTAGGAAACCCTCCCACCAATAAACACAATAGACCAAAGAACTAAATTTTTAGATGTGTCTATTGATTTTTGGTTAACATTATTTGAGTGTTATATATTTAAAATAGGTCATATATGATCATATGGCAAAATGTCTATTAGACTGAATATTATATAGTAGCCCTTATGCATAATGGCGACCAACATTATTTCAAGATTTTTCTTTTTTGGGGATAGGATCTTTTTTTGTTGTTGTTTAGCTTTTGTAGACCAGGCCTTGAACTCTGAGATCCACCTGTCTCTGCACCCCAAGTGCTGGGATTAAAGGCATGCACCACTACCACCATCCTTTTTCTTAAAATAACCTTTTTTCCATTTATTTTACATATCAATGTTTCTCCACCCTCCTCTCCTCCCAGTCCCTGCTACTTCCATCTAAGCCCCCCCCCCCCTTTCTACTCCTTCACAGTCTTGGATAGAACCTTAACAAGTAATCTTTAACTCTGGCTTGTCTGAAGTTTCAATGCAAACCAGGCTGGCTTTGAACTCATGGTAACCCTCCTACTCTAGATTCCCACGTGCTATGATTAAGATGTCAGCCAACTCTCTGGTATTTCAAGATTAATTATTTTTATTTATTCTAGAACTAGAGTCTCCAGGCTGGCTACAAACTAAGGATGACCTTGAACTTCCAGTCCTCCCACCTCTACCTTTCAAGTGCTAAGAGAGCTGGGAAAGCAGATACTTGTCACAAAGACAGGTTATGTGCAGGACCTGGGATTGAACCTAAGGTTTCCTACGTGTTGGGCAAGCATTTTCTCAATGGAGCTAATTTTCTAGCCCTCGAGATTATTCTTATTTTACTATACTTATTTACTTTGTTTGTATATGAATGTGGGCCATGGTATCCATGTGGAAATCAGACTATCTGTGAGCCACTTCTCTCCTACCAAGTGGGTCCTGGGGAATTGAACTCAAATCACTGGCTTGGCAGCAAGCACCTTTATCCTTTGAGCCATTTTACTGGCCCTAATTCTCTTATTTTAGAAGCACTGTCTCTAGAGAAAAATAAGAGGAAAACCAGAAAACTTTACCCACTAACAAAAGCATTATGTAAATCATTTGCATGTTGACTCTGGTCTGAATCTAAAAAGACGTTTAGCTCTTCTTGTTCCTTTTTGTTACTACTACTGTAAGCTAATTGTCATCTAATTTCACCTAATTTCTGCCTGATAGATTAAATACATTTCATAACCCATAAGAACTTCTAAATTTGAAACTCAAAAATTTTATCAGATTTAAGCTTTAGTTTTGGCAAAAAAAAACTGTCTTGCCTTAGAAAACTCTGTGTGTTCATTTTGCACAGGCCTCTATCACAGAAGACACAAACTCAAAAAATTTGCAAATTGAAATTACTGATTATATTTCTCTTTATGTGGGATAGGACTCTAATCCTAGAACTCATAAGGCTGAAGCAGAAGAATCATGAGTTCAAGGTCTATCTTAGTGACTTAGGAAGACCCTACAAAAATTTCAGCTATAGCTCATGGGTTTAGAATATTTGCCTTACATGCATGAGACCCTGGGCTAGGCCTACAGCACCAAAAGGAAATTTTTTTTAACTCGTGGCCTCCTAATTTACAATGTAAAAAAGGATATACTGATCCAGTTGAGGCAGAATAAAAAAGTAAGTTTTGATAAAGGTGTTAGGTCTTTCAATGATAAAAGCAGAGGGCTGAGGAGTGGCCTGGTGGCACAGTGCTTGACTGGCTTGTGAGAGGCCCTGCTTTCAATTCCAGTACTAGAAAGATCCAAAATATAAAACAGATGTAGAACTAGACCTAGTGGTGCACAGCTGTAATGCCAGCACTTAGGAGGTAAAAGCAAAGAGATTACTGCAAATTGAAGGTCAGCCTGGGCTACACAGTGAGTTCCAAAATATGCAGGGCAAAAGAAGACAGTGGCTTGGAGGACTAATAATTAGTATTTAAGATTCAGAGGCTCTACTTCATATAATAAGTTTAGAACAAACTGACACTTAATACAAGTACACTACTGGAGGGAAATAGATCTCTTTTACTTAATATTTTATTTACACTAATTAGAAATTATTTTATTTTATTTGAATTTTTTAAATTTTATGTGCATGGATGTTTTCTCTGCATGTTATGTTCTATGCACCACTGTGTGCCTGGTGCAGGAGGAATCAGGCCATGGGAGGCCTGCCCTTTTATGAATGGAGACAGAGGGGGAGAAGATGGGGGGAGGGGATCAGATGTGGGAGGAGGGGACAGGAAGAGAGGAGGAAGGGGAAACTGTGATCGGTATGTAAAAATAAACTTTAAAAAATTAAATTAAAAAATTATATAACTTCAGAAAGGGAAGAAAAAAATGAAAAAAAAAAAAAGAATCAGATCTTCTGAGAATGGAGCTACAGACAGTTTTAAATCACCATGTGGGCTGGATATGGTGGCCCATGCTTTTAATCCCAGCACTCAGAGGCAGGCAGATCTTTGTATAAGTTCAAGGGTATCCTGGTCTACATAGTGAGTCCCAGGACAGGAAGGGCTATGTAGAGAAACTCTATCTCAAAAAAAAAAAAAAAAAAACAAAAAACAAAACCCACAAAAGTGGGTGCTGGGAATTGAACCAAGACCATCTAGAAGAACAGCCAGTACTCTGTTGAACCATCTCTCCAGAACCACCTCAGTATTTTCAACTTCATAAAGTTAGTGACAGCAGTAACCAATCTTTCGTCTTCAAATTTCTTCTTCCCTCCTTATTGCCTCATAACATTAATAAATATAATCTTTTAAAACACAAAAAATGATAATACTGCTATGACTTAAAAAGTAATGTCTCTGAAAACTTATTTTCTAGAAAGAATGGATTACAGATTGCAAAAGAACTTTTCCCTGGAGCCTAGATTCCAGAAAGGATACATTTACAGAAAATTTGAAGCTAATAAAAGAAACTAAAGCTCTCTGATACAGGCAGAGTGCCACATAAATATTTAATGCTAATAATCATCTTGTTTGTGGCAGAGAGCTCTAATCCTGGGAAGCACTAAAAGGTATCTTGTAACCACATCATAATTTCTGCACCTAGCTTCATTTTACATACAGTACTAACACAATGTAAATTAATTTTATCCAAGGCAGGAAATTCTTCTATGATTACAAGAAATCTAATAACTTTTTAAGATCCTTTGAAAAAGGAATTCACAAAATGTAGTAAGTTGCTTCTCCTATGTCCATACTGTGTCTGTGGCATGCTTTTCCTGATGGATAAGAAGGAAGGAGACTATAGCAAAAACAAATGACATCACTAGCTCTCCACGCTTGCCTTAGGTTCCGGCGACATAGCTAAACCCACCAAGAAGGTCGGGATCATCGGGAAATAGGGGACCTGCTATCGTGCCTCCCTCCGGAAAATGGTGAAGAAAATTGAAATCAGCCAGCACGCCAAGTACACATGCTCCTTGTGTGGCAAGACTAAGATGAAGAGATGAGCCGTTGGCATCTGGCACTGTGGTTCCTGCATGAAAACAGTGGCTGGCGGGACCTGGACCTACAACACTACTTAAGCCGTCACAGTGAAGTCTGCCATCAGAAGACTGAAGGAACTGAAAGACCAGTAGAAGTGCTACCATTTGAGACCCAAGCCTACTCAATAATGCACAGCCAACTAAATAAATGGGTTAATTTACATAACAGTTAAAAAACAAAAACAAATGACATCACTAATGCAAAAATTCAAAATCAAATAGGCTCCCAAACCTGAAACTTAGAGAATTTAAATAATGCTACAGTGAGAAATTCTATACCTATTTTACGTGACAAGAGGCAGGCAAAAAGCAGGAACATGTCAGGCAGTGACAGAGTACATCTTTAATACCAGGCAGAGGCAGGAGGATCTGGTCAACAAAGTGAGTTCCAGGACAGCAGGCCTGTTACACAGAGAAACCCTGTCTCAAAAAACAAAACAAAAAAAGCAGGGACACTAAAAATACTATGTAAAATTTTCTTTAGACTATGCATCATGTACATATGAATGAACATTAGTGCTTAGACCTGCACACACTCCAACCCTGAATCTCATGATGCATATGTAAGTATTACAAAATACAAGACGCTTCTGGCGCAAGTATTTCAGAAGGGATCCTCAAACTATACAACTGTTACAATATTACCAAAAGAAAACTCTAGAGCCACTGTTACTAACTGCATCCTCTTTTTGTCATTTTCCAGAGACTCAAAGACTACTTTCCCTACAGTATTCAAAATTCTCTTTTTATTCCTTTATATTTTTTTATGTGTATGGGTGTTTTGCCTGCATGTATATCTAGGCATTGATTCCCTTGAAACTGAAGTTATAGATGATTGTAAGCCACCAAATGGGTGTTAGGAAATGAATCCAGATCCTCTGCAAGACTAAATAGCTAATGCTCCTAACTACTGAGCTGTCTTTCTAGTTCATCTTCCTTTTATATGCAAGCTTTCAAGATCCTTACGAATTCATAATGTTAAGTTTGTCTGCTTGTTTATTGAGTTTAGGGATCAAATCTAGGGTTTTGTACATAGTAGGTAAACACTGTATATTCCCAAACTACATTCCCAGTGAATTAGAGATATACACTTCTAAAAAGGCAACAAATTTACCTGGGCAGTCTGTTAAATTTGTGTCGGACAAGAGCACACTTTCCACCACACTTTTCACAGGAATACTCAAGCTCTTCTGCCTATAAAAAGATAAGAGAGAAAAATAAGGATGAAGTTGAACTGGCATTAACCCACTAAATGCAAATAATCTTTAGTCTCATTAGTTCAGTGGAATGACAACTCTGAATCAGTTTTAAATGCTGTGCTTGGAACCACAGAAATACCAAATTAAGACCTAATCTTTAAAATACTTATTTATGATATGTCTCCTATTTTCAGAATTCCTAATTCCTTCTTTACCAAGGAAACATCTCAATTTATGATAGTAACTAGACTCTAATGAAGCAGATCTTAATTTTTCCCCATGGATACACAAGAATGGCTGCCAAGAGTATATCCAGATTTTAACAGTTGGCTATAGCAGAGATAAGATCACCTTCAGGTTAGGCGGAGTTCCTGGTCTGTTAGGTGTAACTCTACCCCTTTCTTACAATGGAACTCAATCTTCTGGTGACAGCCCACTAAGAACAACTGCTCTAAAAGGACCAAAGTTTGGGGTGGATATCATTACCTAGAGAAAACTGAAACAAGAAATCCTTAAAAGGGGGAGATAAAGATACACAAGAAAATCTTCAGTGTACGATAATAACAAGAATAGTAGAGAATGAGTAAAACAACAAAGAGACAGAGTAGCCATCTGTTGAGGAAACTCAACAGTCATCATTTAAAGAACAGAATTTTTATTAAGCTACAGGAAGAAAACCCTGCCAATTTGCTACAACAAAAAAAAGGACCATCAATACAGATGAAGAAGAATCTTAGCAAATTCCCACCAGTTCTAAGGTCTATCACACAATAAGTCTGACTATATGCCCCTGGAAACTTTCTGAATCTCTCTCCCTCTCCCCCCACCTCTCTCTCTCTCACACACACACTTAATTCTCCTTTCTTGTTCCTACTAGGACACACAACCTAAGAAAAGAGTATCTTTTCATTCCTCAGCTCTCATAACAACTCATATTGTATGTCCAATTTAATTCATATTGCCAAATTTGACAAAAGATCATTTCAAATGCTTTGCATTCATATTTGTTTACAAGTAAGAAACAGCTTTTGTGTGTGTGTGTTTTGAGACAGGGTTTCTCTGCAGTTTTGGAGTCTGTCCTGGAACTTGCTCTGTAGACCAGGCTGGTCTCGAACTCACAGAGATCCTCCTGACTCATCCTCCCAAATGCTGGGATTAAAGGCGTGCACCACCACCACCTGACAAGAAACAGCTTTTAAGGTCCTTAAAACAAGCAGCATTTAGCTAAACATTCAATCTATTTAGGAAGCCAGTTTTCTTCTTTAGCAGCTTTAACCAAGTTTATCATTATTTATAAATACTTTCATTAGTTTTCTCTGCAAATAATTTAGTCAAACACTGCCTTAAAGAAAACATAATTATATATGCCGGGCGATAGTGGCGCACACCTTTAATCCCAGCACTTGGGAGGCAGAGGCAGGTGGATCCCTGTGAGTTCGAGGCCAGCCTGATCTACAAGAGCTAATTCCAGGACAGGCTCCAAAGCCACAGAGAAACCATGTCTCGAAAAACCAAAAAGAAAAAAAAAAAACAACAAAAAAAAAAACAAAACAAAAGAAAACATAATTATCTATAAATATAAAACTGAGTTATATGACTATATCAAAGATATTACCCTAAAGAAAAGATCAAGAGAATCTTGAATTGAACGAGGAGGGAGAGGTTTTTTCCTCCGAGGAAGGTCAATGGAGAGATCATTAAACTGTTCTCTTTTGGGAATAGTCTCTCCACACCTGTAGGGATGAGATGAGATTAGTGTAAAATTGGGACTATAAAAATACATACCTATAAATATGTACATATTTACATACATACAAATAAAAATCCATACATAAAGAAAACTATACTTGATACCTTCTTCCCCTATAGAGCTTATGGTCCAATATATACAAATAGCATAATACAATCTTTTTAAAAAAAGATTTATAAATTATATACGGTGTTCTGCTTGCATATATGCCTGCATGCCAGAAGAAGGCACCAGTTCTCATTATAGATGGTTGTGAGCTACCATGTGGTTGCTGGGAAATGAACTCAGGACCTCAAGAAGAGAGCAGCCAGTGCTCTTAATCTCTGAACCTTCTTTCCGGTTTCCACACTACAATCTTAATAATTTTCTTCCATACAGAAGCACACCTCTCTGACTTCTACTAAAATGTCCTGTTTCTACCTCTAGATCCAGATTTAAACAGCTAGTGTGATCTGCTCTGGCCCATAAAGATTATCTCTTGCAAAAAGTAATAATAACAATTCAAGGGTAAGAGTAGTAGTCTTGATCATATAAGCAAAATTTTTGCAGCGAAAGTCTCATCACACAGGAGTGACAGCTCAGAATCATCATGGACTTTACACACTCAAAGAATATGGAATCATACAAAGGCAAAGATCATCTTAGAATTCTGCCTGTGAGAGGAACTTAGTAAAATACATTCTTATAGCCCTGATCTTTAATTGTGGCAGAAAGCTACTGTGGCTCAACTTTGAATGAAATTAAAAGTGCTGAAAAAGACAAATGAAAAGCATTGACCAAAAATTACCTTTAAAAAATGTTTCTAATGACTGAAGAATGAGCTCAGTTCTTACACAGAACTCAGATTTTGTTCCTAACACCCACAAGGTAGCTTACAACCATCATCCACAAGTCTAGTTCTAGGGGAGGTGATACCCTTTTCTGAACTCTGTATATACATACATACAGGAAAAATACACATATACATAAAGTAAGTAAACCTCAAACAAACAGTAACCAAACAAACAAAAAACTGTTTCCAGTCAAGTATGGTAGCTAACATCTGTAACTTTAGCAGTTAAGAGGTTGAGCCAGGAGGACCACAAGTTTGAGGCAACATAGTAACATCCTGCCTTGGGGGGGGGAGCCAGGTGAGATGGTGCACACTTTAATCCAGCACTTGGGAGGCAGAGGTAGGAGGATATCTGCGAGTTTGAGGCCAGCACGGTCTACATAACAAACTAAGCCAGCCAGGATAACAAAAAGAGATTCTGCCTCAGAAAATCAAACAAAAAGCAACCCACAAATCAATCACTAACTATTGAGTTAGAACAAAAGTGTATCACAGTTGGTTGTGATAACGTAATCCTTTAATCTCAGGATTTGCAAATAGAGGCAGGCAGTTCTGTTAGTTAAGGTCACCCTGACCTATATGGTATGACGCTGCCTCATAAGACAAACAACAAAAAGTGCATCAAGAACTTCAATTATCTTTGGCTATTACCGCGTTAAGCATTGTTATAAAAATACTGACCAGGGAAGATGGGTCAGTGGTAAAATAGTCTGCTGCAAAACAAAGTCTAATAACCAAGCCTGGTGTGGTGAGATCTCCGTGAGTTCCAGGAAGCCTGGTCCACAAAACAGTTCCAGGACAGCCTGGGTTGTTATACAGAAAAACCCTGTCTCAAAAAACAAAAACAAAAAACCAAAAAGAAAAGCCTAAAAACCTGTCTTCTGCCTGCTTCCATCAATAATGAATAAAATGAAGCAAAAAGAGAAGAACAACAGGTGTGGTAAATCATGTCTGTACTGTCCATCAGCCATGGGGGCTGCGAAATAAAGATGCCAAGTTCTAGGACAGCTTGAGCTACATTACATAGTATGATTCTGTTTCAAAAACCCGAACTCAAAAGAATTGAAAGACTGAAAGAAAAAAAAAGTTTTGATAGAATTTGTGGATTTGTATTTTCCCTGTGGGAAAGAAAGGAATCAAAAAATAAGTCTTGATATGTGACAAGGAAAGTTTTAGCCACTTGCCATACAGGGCTAAAAAGGGTTAAAAGTTTGCTTAGAAATTACATACGCTTTACAGATAATGGAGTGCTGAACCTCAAACTCCAAGTTTGCAATAACCGGGCAAGTGAACACTTTAGTAGCTGAAGCATCTGGTGAATTTTCTTCTCCAAGGATAGGTTCTGTCTTCCAAGTTTTATTCAGTTTTTCCATATCCTCCTTCAGCTGATCTAAGCACTGGCTTAAAAATTCATGAGCATCCTAAGAAGATAATATCTGTCATCAGAGCAAATCATTTCTCATTGTAGCTTATCAAACTATTTATAAAACTAAAGCACCTAAAAGTCAAAAGATACCTGAATAGGGTCAGTCTTATTATGATAAGATTTCAAGTATTTATAGGTTTTGAAAAAGTACAAGTTTAGAGATTTAGCTCAGTGGAAGAACAATTAATTGCCTAGCATGTTTGAGTCCTAGGGTTCAAAACCTAGCACCAACTCTCCCTGACAAACCAAACAGTAACAAGAAAACAATAAAAAACAAACAAAACAACAACAACAAACACCCAAACCAACCCGATTAATAAGAAACCTTAACAAACTACGGAAAACTATAATTAAACAAATAATAGTTTTTGTGTGTGTGCGTTTAAGATTTAGTATGTGTATGTGGCAGGGGTTATGTGCATTATGAATGCACTGCAAGCACTTATAGCCTGAGGTGTTGGATCCCCTGGAGTCAGAATTATAGGCAGTTGTTGAGTATCTGATATAGGTCCTGAGAACAAAATTTGGGTCCCCTTTAAGAGCAGTAAGTGTACTCTTAACTGCTAAGCCAGCTTCCAGTCTCTAGAATTGAAATTTTTAACTATTCAAATGTATTATAAATAAACAAACAACTCTTTGTTTAAAAAAGTTGTTTGGACTAGGAGGTTGGTGCGGGAGCATTGTCTGTATTCTGTCACTCATGTTTTAAATAAACGCTGATTGGCCATTAGCCAGGCAGGATGTATAGGTGTGACAAACAGACAGGAATTAGAGGCAGAGCAAGGAGAATAGAATTCTGGGAAAAAGGAAGCTCTTTCCCCACTCCTGCCCAGACCAACAAAGAAGCAGGATGTGACCTGCCCCGCTGAAAAAGGTACTGAGCCATGTGGCTAACAAAGATAAGAATAATGGGTTAATATAAGCTATA
Organism: Ondatra zibethicus; assembly: GCA_004026605.1. Taxonomy (NCBI): domain Eukaryota; kingdom Metazoa; phylum Chordata; class Mammalia; order Rodentia; family Cricetidae; genus Ondatra; species Ondatra zibethicus. Next base: position 8,938 of record PVIU01010355.1, on the reverse strand, counting down.
AGAGCTAATAAGAAGCCTGAGCTAATGGGCCAATCAGTTTATAACCTAATGTAGACTCTCTGCATGATTTTCTTTGGGACTTGCCAGCTGTGGGGTACCGGGCGGGACATAAACCCCAACAAGTCGGCCCTTGTGTTACAAGAGGTGGTGGTGCATGCCTTTAATCCCAGCACTCCGAAGGCAGAGATAGGCAAATCTCTTTGAGTTTGAGGCCAGCCTGGTATACAAAAGCTAGTTCCAGGAGAGGCTCCAAGGGTACAGAGAAACCCTGTTTTGAAAAACCAATAAATAAATAAATAAAAAGATAAAATTTTCCAGTTATTTTTCACTGGGAACCTGCATCTATAAATTAAGTATGCTAAAGCTAGACATGGTGGAATAAGCCTATAATCTCTCCTCTTGCAAAGGAGGAGAGTCCTAGACCAGCCTGAACTACACAACATGAACCTATTTCAAAAAAGTAGGGAGGCTGAGGATGTAGGTCAGTTGGTAGAGTGCTTGCTAGAATATATAAAACTTTTGGTTCAATCAATAATGCTACATAAACCAAACAGTGATAACACTTGTAATCCCAGCATCTGGGAGGTGGAGGCAGCAGGACCAGAATTTCAAAGTCACTCTTGGCTCTAAATACATATCTATATATATCATGATTAAACCTGGCCTAGGTTACATGAGACACTGGCTCAAAAACAAAACAAAATCCAAACAGGATAAAATGCACAGGAATCATGTTAAAAGTTATGATAACTCCTTGGGTTTTACCATCCAAGGTGACATTATACAGATAACATTTTAAAATAAAAATTAGGTGAAAAGCTAATTTCAATTTTCTGTATCTAAAACATTTAAAACCAATTAACACTTACATTTTGCACATAGCCAGAGAATCTTTCTGCAGTAGCTGAAATAGCATTTTTAACCTTTTTGAGTAGTTCTTTTTTGGTCTCTGAATTAGAAATATCTTTTTTAATAAGCAGGTTTGCAAAGCGTCTGATAAATAAAAGAGACAGGTTAGCAAATTTTATTTTATTTTATTTTTTTTAAAGATTTTATTTATTTATTATATATACAACATTCTGCCTCCATGTATGCCTGAAGGCCAGAGGAGGGTGCCAGATCTCATTACAGATGGTTGTGAGCCACCATGTGGCTGCTGGGAATTGAACTCAGGTCCTCTGGAAGAACAGTCAATGCTCTTAACCACTGAGCCATCTCTCCAGCCCCAGGTTAGCAAATTTTAAAAACATTCGATGGCATATTTTAACAACTAATTACTAACAACAACACATAATAATGTAACTGTCCCAAATCCTATTATTTAAAAACCACTGAAGTTATTCAGTAAATATATCAGCATTACCTGATAAGTGCATTGAGTGGAATTTTCTTCCATGGAATACTCTGTTTAAGCAAATCATTTGCAAATGACTGGAGTGAAAACAGAGATTGTAAGATAGCATTCATATAGCATGTATTTCCCAAGTTGGAGAATCTGGGAAGGAAAGAAGTGTTTGATGTTCAGCATGCATAAAGGTTTCAAAACCACCTGGATGATTTGTTAAACTACATACTACTGTACCCCATTTCTGATTCAGTAGGTATAGAAAACGGGGGTGCAGGGAAACATGCATTTCTAACAAGCCATCAGCTGTTGCTGACCTTGAGAAACTGCTTTAAGAACAATTATAACTTTACAAGAAAACTAAAAAGGAATCATTTCATATTATTTTGTTATTACCTTCTACTTCCTTCAACTTATCTTCTTTGTATAATAAAAATACCATCCCTTTATATGCAGTAAAATTTTACTTCCAATATTTCACTGGCCCTTTTTTTGTGCTTACCTATGCAAAATTTAGTATTACACAAATTTATCACTCTTATATTGAATCTTGATTTTGAACCAAACTTATAAAGCCTTTCCCTACATGAAAGTTAATAGAAAAATTTACCCGTAACATCTGGTATCTGAAGAGGTTAAAGATTTTAAATTTTATTTTTAATTATACACGTGTGTCTGTGTTTGGGTTTGTGTACTCAAATACAGGTACCCCTTTGAGGCCATTAGATTCCCTGAAGCTGGAGTTACAGCAAGTTGTAAGGGGGGGCTAAATGAGGGTCCTGGGAACTGAATTCAGGTTCTCTACAAGAACAGCAAGCGCTTATAATGGAAGAGCCATCTCTCTAGCCCAGACTTAAAAATTTTTACAACAGGTTTCTCTGATTCTATTAGAATTATTCTTCTACGCATTTAATAATGAACTTATCTTTTTCAAAATTGGCTATTATAATTTCTTTTAAAAGTGCTTCTTCATTATAACAATTAGGATTTTCTCTTCTATTCTACTGGTCTGCCTACATACATATAAAGAAGTTTATTTATGAATGAGACAGGGTCTTTCATTTTTACTATAATTTAAAATCTTGACTCATGGTACTTTTTGTACTATTTCCAAAGCCTTGTTTGAGAATGTTTAATTATAGTTCAAGTTTATTGACAATAAACCACTAGTTCAGTTAAGTTCATGGTTGCTTCTGAGAGAATCTTTATAAGCTAAAACATTTTAGTTAATATTTCCTATTTTTCTTACTACTGCTCTGCAGGGAAGTAGTCGTCTTTCTTATATTCCAATATTGTTTGTGAAGAGGATTTCTTCCTCTTTTGATAATTTAGTAAGGTGATATCGCTTCAATGTACCATCACAGTAGTGGTGACAGTGGGAGGGGAGGAAGAGGAGCAAGGAAGTCTTGCTTTCCTTTCACTTTGGCAGAAGCCTTATCCTGGTACTTAAGACTTTCTGGAAGTGACATTTTTCTTTTTCTAATGTTTTATCACCCCTTACACTTATTAGTTTTCATATAATATTGTAAGCCTATTGTCCTAACTCCAAGCATGCACAGTTTAAACAATGGAAAACAGAAACGTTGAAGGAAATGGGTTTGCTTGTACACTTAGAAATGTATTACACATTTGTCTCCCAGCAGAGCTGAAGCATATCTGTATTTCTTTGCACTTCTGTGTGTGTGTGTGTGTGTGTGTGTGTGTGTGTGTGTGTGTGTGCGCGCGCACATGCGCGCGCCTGTGTTGGAGGATTCGTGACAAACAATAGAATCAGGTAGCCTATATTACCCTCTAGTCTTCCAAAGTTTCTTTTTGGATGTGCTCCACCCCTTAGAGGAGTCTTGGGACGTAATACAACCTAAAATTCTGTAACTTCTGAAAGAGTTCTGAAAAGAAGATTTATTTCTAGAGATAGGTACATACATTCTACAGGAATGAAAAAAACACCAGAGGAACCTAGAGTGTCAAAATGGGCAACTCATGAGATTATCCACAGAGTAGCACAGACCAGAAAAGTAAAGGACTTAAGAGGAGACAATATGAAAAGGAGACAAAGATCAATGGAGAGAGAAAGATAAGATGGCCTCAAAATAAGACAGGTAAAATGTTGTCTGCCTGGCAGTGGTGGTGATGCCTTTAATCCTAGGACCTGGGAGGCAGAGACAGGTGGATCTCTGAGTTTGAGGCCAGCTTGGACTACAGAGTAAGTTCTAGGAAGGATAGCCTGGGCTACACAGAGAAACACTGTCTTGAAAAAACCAAGGGAGGCTGGGGAGTGGGAGAGGAGCTGGCTGCTCTTCCAGAAGACCTGGACCCAGTTCCTAGCCTCAGTGTTAACAATTCTGCCAAGACTTCATCCTAAAAGAAATCCATTAAACATTACAAGAATAATCAAATGTTATGGTACATACCTATAATCCTAGCATTTGAGAACTGGAAACAGGAGTATCAGAAGTTCAAGGTCATCCTTAACTATACAAAATCCTATCTCAAAACAAAAAGGGGCCTTGAGAAGTGCTGGCTCAGTAGTCAAGAGCACCAGGCAGTTTCTAGAAAGTACCTGGGTTTAATTCTGAGCACCTACTATTATTAGCACCACTATGATTTCATTTTTGTGTTGAGAGAATATATAAACAATGTTGAAAGTACCTGAATAGTCGGCCAAAATAAATGGAGTTAGAGAATACTCATTTCTCCTTTAAGATGATATTAGAGAAACAGACAGACAGACAGACAAACATGTAAACAGAGGCAGAGCTTTGTATCCTGACTGCGCAGTCCCAAACAATCACACAGAATCTTAATTACAAACTGTTTGGCCTATTTCTCAGGCTTATTACTAACTAGTCTTTACTTTTAAATTAACCCACTTCTATTAATCTATGTTTTGTCCTGCGTCTCGTGGCTTTACCTGTGCTTTAATACATCTTGTTCATCTGGTGGCTGGCTGGCATCTCCCTCATCTGAGTTCTCAGAATGATTGTTCTGCCTAACTTTATCATGCCTGGCTATTGGTTAAACAGCTTTTATTATCAACCAATGAGAAGAATACATATTCACAGTGTACAGAAAGATCATCCCACAGTAGAAACACTGTCAAGGTCTGAAAACTGTTTGGAGACCAGATAATGGACTTATTGTTTATAGCTATGACAAATCTTTAATAAGTGACCCAATTTCTAAATATTTTACGATAACATTATATATAATATTTATATATTATGTATTACATATAACATATCTATTTATACTATGTAACATTATATTAATATCCACAACAAATGGAGAATAACTCAGTTGAATCACTCTGTAAGAAAGCAAGTTTACCAACCCCTGCAGTTGCTGTTGATGAGAGGAAAGGGGCACTCTAGGTTTGTTCCAGCCTGTGTAATCCTGGTTACACCTCAGTTTTTTAACAGATAGAGGGGCTGGCTGAGGAAGAAACCCCAAGCTTCTTTTGGCAGAAGGAGTCTGGCTTGAAATATTACTCCTAAAAACAAAAAAATGAAATAAAATTTTTTACTACTACTACCTTTTTTTCTGTAGTAGATTCAGAGAAATCAATGTCAAAGGAAAAAACAATCTTAGACTTAAGGGAAATATTAGTGTAATAATAATGGTCACTTAAAAGAAAACCAAGTTTAATTGTTAATAGAGAAACAAAACAGAAAGCTTAAGAAGTTTACATATTTAACCTACAAACTACACAATCCAAGCTTATGGCTTGAGAGAGGCTATGCGGTTTCACTCTTTATTTCATTTTCACACACTTTATAGATGTCACATCAGTTTACCTAGTTATGGACAAAGTTAGTATACTCTTCACCATTTCAAATCACATAAGAGAAAAGATTTCTTAATTTCTTTAAAGAAACGTATTAAGGGGCTGGAGAGATGGCTCAGTGGTTAAGAGCACTGACTGCTCTTCCAGAGGTCCTGAGTTCAATTCCCAGCAACTACATGGTGGCTCACAGCCATCTATAATGAGACCTGGCGCCCCCTTCTGGCATGCGGGCACACATGGAAGGAATGGTATACACATAATAAATAAATAAATCTTTAAAAAAAAAAGTAGCATAAAGAAAAAAGAAAGGTATTAAGTGTTTGTTTGGAGGTGGAAATAGAAGGGGCATTTTTAATTTTTCAATATATTATTGTTTTCCAAAAAGGTTAAAGCAAGTGTCACTTCCCTGAATGAATTTCCATCTCCTCACATTTCTATTATTTATCATCCCAAGTTTAACTTTCATTAGTCTGGCAGCATATGACTTCAATGCTATTTTAACTTGCATCCCTAATTATACTTGAAGCTGAACATATTTCTATACTGTATTTTTCTCTGAAATGGTCTTTTATATTCTTTTTTTCCCCCCTCTCCTTTCTTTTGAGACAGGGACTCACTATGGATCCCTGACTAGCCTAAACTGTCTATGTAGACCAGACTGGTCTAGAGCTCACTGAAACAGGCCCACCATATTGGATGCTCAGATTGCAGATGTGTGCCATGATCCTGGATAAAAATAACATTCTTTGTCTATATTCCTGGATTATAATTTACTCGTGTACAGCATCTCTTATGCTTTATTCTGTTACATCTAACTCTGTTTCTCTTGTTGCAAATGTCAATCTGCTTTATTTTTATATCATATTTATTTTCTTTCTCATAGCTTCAAAATGCTATTTTACCCATGTGAACCTTTTTGTTTTTCGGGATAGGGTTTCTATATTGCTGCCTTGGAACTTGCTTTTTAGATGAGGATGGCCTTGAACTTGTAGCTGCACCTGCCTCTGCCTCCACAGTACTGGGATTAAAGGTATTTGCCACAACACCTGGCTCCCATATGGGTCTTTAAAATATTACTTGTTGTTTGGCATTTGTTGAAGCTTTTCAATGTAAGCAGTTTCAGCATTTTCATCCACTATTTCATTGACAATATCCTTGAATCTATTCTTCTTTTCTCCCAAAGTTCTATACTGATATAGGGTATTCCCAAACTAAGTTTCTTAATTGCATTTACACGTAATGTTTCCTCACTGCTGTATTCTATGATGGTGCCTTATTGCCAAGTGTTACTATTTCCCCCTCTGGTCCTGAACTTTTGTAGAGGATTTTATATTACAGGTTCTTAACTCACTTTTAAAAAAACATTTGTGTGTGTGAATGTATGTACATGTGTGTATACAGGCACTCGTTTGGGGGTCAAAGGACAATCTGCAGAAGTTAGTTCTCTTTCTACCAGGTGGGTGCTAGGGATCAAACTGAAAATATAGGGCTTGGGAGAAAATGCCTTTACCCACCAAGCCATCTCACCAGCCCTTGTAAATCTTCTTCCAAATCATGGCAAATGAAAGCAGGCAACACTGGTCTGTATCCTTGCTCTCTACTCAGCAAACCCCAGGAAGAACACATCAATCATTCCAACCCCTGGAAGCTTTATAAGAATGTTTGCCTTGGCTTAAATATGGCTTTTCTAGAAACCAGCTTCATACAGTGTCTAATGTTCTGGGAAGCCTACACACACACACTTATGTGCAACATGTGCATACTTGGTACTCATGAATGTCAGAAGGTGTTAGATTTTCTGAAACTGGAGTTATAGATGGCTGTGGACCACCATGTGGGTGCTGGGAATTGAAATTCAGCGTTCTGCAAGAGCAGTCGGTATTCTTAACCATTGAGCAATCTCTCCAACTCCCATAACCATACTTTTAGAAAGTATTGCTATGTACCCATAGCTGACCTGTAACTCACTTTGTAAACCATATTAGCTTTGAATTTGTGTTAATTCTACTTCCTACTTGCCTCCTGGGGTTACAAACATGCACACACATACCTGGCTAGAAGTTAAATGTCTGAAAAACCTTTCCAATAAAAGATACTTGTATGAGGATTTAGTTTTTAAAAGAAAAAAATGTTAATTTTTGCAAGTTAATCTAGTAACTGCATAGGAAACAAAGGTAATGTAAAAATGCCCTGAGTCTTTAATATGCCCACACTTGAGAGAATGGGAAATGCAGTGTTTGAAAGACTCTAATAATGCCAGTCAACATGAGTAACACTGGTATCAATCTTTCCAAGTCTCAGTTTATTCACTGTTAGACACAGTTCAAAACAGATGAAATTAAAATAGCTCCAGACTGCTTCCTAACTAAAGTATCATGACGTTATGATTGGAATTGATTCTGCTGTGTTTAAACTAGGGCATTAGCTAAGAGTATAAAGAATAGCCAGTTTCATAAGATTATGAAGAAGGAGAGCCCTTCAACTTCTATACTCATAATTCTACAACTAATTCATACCTGTCTAGGTTAGTGCCACCAGAAGAGTAGTCCTTGGATCCAGCTCTGCTCCCATAAAATGAGGATGAATGCAAAGGCAAAAGCCCTATAAAACACATGAAAGAAAACTTAATGACTAATTTAACCACTCAAATTCACCTAATATTACACAATTGGATCTGCTTGTATTTAATTCTATTCTTAATATGTGTCCATTAAAAAGATCAATACTGTGGGAAAAGTTACAATAGCAAAGCACTGTTCCTCTGCCAGCAAACTGTTCAAGATCCTTTTCTAGCTTCTAATCCCATTCCCCTACTTTTTTATTCTTTGAGAGTTTTATATATGCATACAATGAAATAATTTTATTCCCAATTCTCCTCTCTCATCTCTTACCTTTCCTGCCCAAATCCTCCTTCTTACCAAGAGATGTCCCTCTTACACTCATGTCTTCATTGTGTATGGCCCCGAGTTTAGTCTAACTGGTTTCTACAGCTTAGTTTTTTGTATCTTACATACCAGAAGTTATTAAACCTTCCAATTTGCTACAGCAATTTTTTAGAACTATAGTTAAAATAACCAATTACTAATAGTAAGTCACTAATAAATTTTTAAAAACAATTCTTTATTATACACATTGTACCATTTATTAAAAACAGCAATTTTCATACTAATGAGATGGCTATTATGTATTTACTATTTCTGTTTGTTAATTGCTGGTTAGTTATAATTGCTTGAAATAAGTGCTGTTAAGATGGTCTTCAAACAACACATCCTATTAATGTGGGCTAAGTAGCAGTATTTCAGAAATAAGGCTTATACTGATCATGCTTTTTCTTGTAGGAATCCCAGTGAAAAGAAGCAATACTGATGAACATTAATTTCAACCACAGTAACTTCTGATTCAGTCTATGGTCTTTTTGTTTTTTTCCAGATAGGGTTTTTCTGTTAACAGTCCTGGGTGTCCTAGAACTTGCTTTATAGAGCAGGCTGGCCTCAAACTTACTGAGCTTTGCCTGACTCTCTCTCCCAAGTCCTTGGATTAAAGGCATCCGTCACCACTGCCCAGCATCAGTCTATGGTCTTGGTACTTTAACACTAAAAGATTAATTCTAGTAGAATTCTGAGTTGAAACCATCTGGTCCTGGGCTTTTTTTGGTTGGGAGACTTTTGATGACTGTTTCTATTTCTTCAGCAGTTATAGGTCTGTTTAATTTGCTTATCTGGTCTTGATTTAATTTTGGTAAGTGATATTTATCCAGAAAGTTGTCCATTTCCTTTAAGTTTTCCAATTTTGTGGAGTACAGGTTTTCA
>PVIU01010354.1:0-70575 GCA_004026605.1 Ondatra zibethicus | reverse complement strand
ATTATTATCAGACTGTACCTTTTCCAAATAAATCTCAGTTGACTGAAAATTGTTAGTTAAGCTGATCGTTTTCTTTTTGAGATCTCCAATTTCTTTTCTAAGAAGCCTGGATTCAGCCTGTAAAGAGTGTATCATCCTATTCTTGTCAAGGCAGACTTTTACAAAAAAGGTACAGAATACAAGAAAAAAGGTGAATCCTTGAAATGGCCCTGTAGGAAGAGCTTCATATGAGTCTTGGAAGACCTCATACATGGTGTAAGTGAAAAAGCTATCTAAGCCTCGGATTGTCAGGTTGTCAGACATTGTCAGGTTCTCAGGACTCACCTCTGGCGTTTGAAGCAGGTGCAGTAACCGTATCTTGCCAGTAGGTGTCGCCGGTTGTGATGGCGCAGTGCACTTGAATCAAAAGCCTCCCGTTCAGTAGGCACAAACTAGGTCCTGCAGAGGGAGAGCGAGTCGGTGCAGCTGCAGCTGCAGAAGCAACCCAGCACTACAGAAACACTGCGCCGGCTGTGTTGTAGGGGTGGGGTACGCAGAAACTGCCTCCTGTGCCCAGAGGCGGCGTGGGGGGGAACGAGCAGAAAAGCCTCTGCTCGCGGCTGGTGAAGGGGCAGAAACGGTCCGTGCCCAGCAGCGCAGTAGACCCGCCGGAGCCCTGGAGGGCGAGATCTTAAGCCCAGCTACGTGGGGCGCCAGATGATGACGAATTATCAAGTCGGCACAAATCAATAACCAAGCTAGCTCAATAGAAACAGGTATTTTTAATGAAAGGAAAAAGGGGAGCTCACTCTACCAAAGTCGCGATCCAATCCCTCTGGCAGACACCGCATGGAGAGAGAGCATACCTGTGTTCTCTCGATTTTCTACCCGGGGTCCCAGTAGCCACACCCCAACTTGTTGTGATTGGCTAGTGGCTCTTCCCCCATCATGGGTGAATCTGCTTCTTTTTGTTCTTGAGCTTCTGGTGTGCTGTTAAACTGCTAATGTGAGATTTCTCCACTTTCATTATGTGGGCACTTAGTGCTATGAACTTTCCTCTTAGCACTACTTTGACAGCGTCCCATAGGTTTGGGTATGTTGTGCCTTCATTTTCGATGCATTCTAGAGGTTCTTTAATTTCTTTATTTCTTCCTTTACCCAGATTGATGTGATCAACCCATTTAATCCAACACTCTCCAATTTCCACAAATTTGTAAGTTTTCTTCAATTAGTGTTGTTGTTGAATTCTAACTTTAAGCCATGGTGATCCGATAAGATACAAGAGGTTATTCCTATTTTTTTGTATCTTGAGGATAGCTTTGTTACAAAAAATGTAGTCAGTTTTAGAGAAGGTCCCATTAGATGCTGAAAAGAAGGTATTTTGTATGTATTTCTGTGTAATATTCTATAGCTGTCTGTTAAGTCCATTTGAGTCATGACATCTGTTCTCTTATTTCTCTGTTAATTTTCTGTCTGGTTGACCTACCAATTGGGGAGAGTGGTGTGCTTAAGTCTCCTACTCTTAGTGTGTGGAGTTTGATGTGCAATTTAAGCTTTTGTAATATTTCTTTTATTTTTTTGTTTTTTTTTATTCAAAATAATTTACATTTCCTCAACTTCTCCCAGTCTCCTCCAGGACCCTCACCACCCCTCCTCCCTCCCCCTGCTTCCTTAAAGGAGGGCATGGTACCCTGCCCTGTGGGAAGTCCAAGGCCCTCCCCCCTCCATCCCGGCCTAGGAAGGTGTGCCACCAAATAGACAAGTTTCCCAAAAACATAATACATGCAGAAGAGCTAGGTCCTAGTGTCATTATTGATGGCTTCTCAGTCTGCCTTCAGTGGCAGCAACATTCAGAGAGTCTGGTTTAATCATATGCTCATTCAGTCCCAGTCCAGCTGGATTTGGTAAGCTCCCATTAGTTTAGGTACATTGTCTCAGTGGGTGGACCAGCCCCTCATGGTCCTAACTTCCTTGCTCCTCTTCTCCCACCTTCTGCTCTTCGACTGGACCTTAGGAGCTTAGTCCATTGCTCTGATGTGAATGTGGGTCTCTGTCTCTATCTCCATCCCTCAGACGAAATTTCTATGGTGATGATCAAGATATTCCTCAATGTGAATATGGGACAAGGCTAGTTCAGGTACCCTCTCCTCTGCCACCCAAGTACCTAACTGAGGACATCCCCTAGACACCTGGAATCCCCTCTGGAGCCAAGTATCATGCCAATCCTAAAATGTCCCCCTTAATGTAGATATCTTATTCCCTTCTCCAATATCCACCTTTCCTCCATCTCAACCCTCCCACTCCCGCAAGCTCTCCCTAGTCCTTCCCTTCTCCCTTGTCCTTCCCCTTCTCCCCTTCCCTCAACCCTCCCATCCCTGCCCCATGCTCCCAACTTTTGCCTGGCGATCTTGTTTGCTTCCAATTTCCAGGAGGATCTATATACATTTTTCTTCAAGTTCACCTTGCTATTTGGCTACTCTGGGCTTGTGAGCTATAACCTTAGTGTCCTTTGTTTATGCCTAGGGTCCACTAATGAGTGAGTACATACCATAATCATCTTTTTGGGTTTGGGTTACCTGACTCAGGATTAGTGTTTTCTATTTCCATCCATTTGCATGCAAGATTCAAGATGTCATTGTTTTTTACTGCTGAGTATTATCCTAATGTGTATATATTCCACACTTTCTTGATCCATTCTTCCATTGAGGGGCACCTAGGTTGTTTCCAGGTTCTGGCTATTTACAAATAATGCTGCTATGAACATAGTTGCACAAATGCTTTTGTGGTATGATTGGATTTCTCGTGGGTATATTCCCAAGAGTGGTATTGCTGGATCCTGAGTTAGGTTGATTCCCAATTTCCTGAGAAACCTCCACACTGATTTCCAAAGTGGTTGCACAAGTTTGCATTTCCACCAGCAATGGATGAGTGTTCAACTTACTCCGCATCCTCTCCAGCATAGGCAATCGTTGGTGGTGTAAGATGGTATCTCAACATTGTTTTGATTTGCATTTCCCTGATGGCTAAGGAAGTTGAACATGACCTTAAATATCTTTTGGCCATTTGAAATTCTTCTGTTGACAATTCTCTGTTCAGATCATTACCCACTTTTTTAATTGGGTAATTTAGAATTTTAATGTCTAGTTTCTTGAGTTCTTTGTATATTTTGGAGATCAGAACTTTGTCTGATGTGGGGCTAGTGATGATCTTCTCCCATTCATGCCTTTTTGTCTTAATGACAGTGTCTTTTGCTTTACAGAAGCTTCTCAGTTTCAGGAGCTCCCATTTGTTCATTGTTGCTCTTATTGTCTGTGCCACTGGGGTTTTAAATAGGAAGTGGTCTCCTGTGCCCATGTATTTCAGGCTACTTCCCACTTTCTCTTCTATCAGGTTAAGTGTGGTTGGATTCACATTGAATTCTTTAATCCATTTGGACTTGAGTTTTGTGCATGGTGATAGATAAGGGTCTGATTTCATTGTCCTCCAGGGTGACATACAGTTATGCCAGCACCATTTGTTAAAAATGCTTTCATTCTTCCATTGTATACTTTTAGCCTCTTTGTCAAATATGAGGTGTTCATAGGTTTATGGATTAATATCCGGGTCTTCGATTTGGTTCCATTCATCAAAATCTCTTTTTTATGCCAATACCAAGTTGTTTTCATTACTGTAGCTCTGTAATAGAGTCTGAAGTCAGGGATGGTAATGCCTCTAGCAGTTCCCTTATTGTATAGGATTGTTTTGGCTATCCTGGGCTTTTTGTTTTTCCATATAAACTTAGTTATTGTTCTCTCAAGGTCTATGAAGAATTTTGTTGGGATTTTGATGGGGATTGCATTGAACCGATAGACTGCCTTTGGTAGAATTGCCATTTTTACTATATTGATCCTACCAATCCAGGAGCATGGGAGATCCTTCCATTTTCTGATATCCTCTTTGAATTCTTTCTTGAAGGACTTAAAGTTCTTGTCAAATAGATCTTTGACTTCCTTGGTTAGTGTTACCCCAAGACACTTTATGCTATTTGTGGCTATCGTGAAAGGTGATGTTTCTCTGATTTCCCTCTCTGCTTCTTTATCCTTTGTGTATAGGAGGGCTACTGATTTTTTTGTGTTGATATTGTATCCTGCCAGATCACTGAAGGTATTTATCAGCTGTAGAAGTTCTTTGGTAGAATTTTTGGGGTCACTTATGTACACTATCATATCATCTGCAAATAACGAATGTTTGACTTCTTCCTTTCCAATTCGAATCCCCATGATCTCCTTCCTTTTTGTTTTAGCTATTGCTAGGACTTGAAGCACTATATTAAAGAGATATGGAGAGAGTGGGCAGCCCTGTCTTGTTCCAGATTTTAGTGGAATCGCTTTGAGTTTCTCTCAGTTTAATTTGATGTTAGCTGTTGGCTTGCTATATATTACTTTTATTATATTTTGATATGATCCTTGTATCTCTAATCTCTCCAAGACCTTTATCATAAAAGGGTGTTGAATTTTGTCAAATGCTTTTTCAGCATCTAATGAAATGATCATATGTTTTTTTTCGTTCAGTTTATTTATATGATGGATTACATTGGTAGATTTTCATATGTTGAACCATCCCTGCATCTCTGGGATGAAGCCTACTTGATCATAATGGATGATTATTTTGGTGTGTTCTTGAATTTGATTTGCCAGTATTTTATTGAGAATTTTTGCATCAATGTTCATAAGTAAGATTGATCTATAATTCTCTTTCTTGGTTGTGTCTTTGTGTGGTTTTGGTATCAGGGTAATTGTAGCTTCATAAAAAAGAGTTTGGCAATGACCCTTCTGTTTCTATTATGTGAGACACATTAAGGAGTATAGGTATTAGTTCTTCTTGGAAGTTTTGTTAGAATTCTGCATTAAAACCATCTGGTCCTGGGCTTTTTTTGGTTGGGAGGTTTTTGATGACAGCTTCTATTTCTTCGCGACTTATAGGTCTATTTAAATTGTTCACCTACTCTTAATTTAATTTCGGTATGTGGCATTTATCTAAAAAAAACTGTCCATTTCTTGTACATTTTCCAATTTTGTGGCATACAGGCTTTTGTAGTAAGACCCAATGATTCTTTGGATATTCTCAGTGTCTATTGTTATTTTCCTCTTTTCATTTCTGATCTTGTTAATTTGATTGTTCTCTCTCTGCCTTTTGATTAGTTTGGATAGTGGTTTGTTGATCTTGTTGATTTTCTCAAGGAACCAGCTCTTTGTTTCATTGATTCTTTGGATTGTTTTCTGTGTCTCTATTTTGTTGATTTCAGCCGTCAGTTTGATTATTTCAAGTCTTCTACTCCTCCTGGGTGATTCTGCTTCTTTTTGTTCTAGAGCTTTCAGGTGTGCTGTTAAGTCACCAATGTGTGCTTTCTCCGTTTTCTTTATATGGGCACTAAGTGCTATGAACTTTCCTCTTAGCACTGCTTTCATAGTGTACCATAGGTTAGTGTATGTTGTTTCTTTATTTTCATTGAATTCAAGGAAGACTTTAATTTCTTTCTTTATTTCTTCCTTGACCCAGGAGTGGTTCAATAGTTGACTGTTCAGTTTCCATGAGTGGTTCAATAGTTGACTGTTCAGTTTCCATGAATTTGTATGCTTTTTGTGGGAGGAATTGTTGGTACATTTTAGCTTTACTCCGTGGTGATCCGATAAGACACAGGTGGTTACTCCAACTTTTTTATATCTTTGAATGTTTGCTTTGTTACCGAGTATTTGATCAATTTTCGAGAAGGTTCTATGAGATGCTGAGAAGAAGGTATATTTTTTCCTGTTTGGGTGGAGTGTTCTATAGATGTCTATTAAGTCCATTTGATTCATTACATCTGTTAGTTCTCATATTTCTTTGTTAAGTTTCTGTCTGGTTGTCCTGTCCATTGGTGAGAGAGGAGTGTAGAAATCTCCTACTATTAGTGTGTGGGGTTTGGTGTGTGCTTTGAGTTCTAGTAATGTTTCTTTTACATATGTGGGTGCCTTTATATTAGGGGCATGGATATTCAGGATTGAGGCTACATCTTGATGAATTTTTCCTGTTATGAGTATAAAGTGTCCATCCCCATCTCTTCTGATTGATTTTAGTTTGAAGTAGATTTTGTTAGATATTAGTATAGCCATACCTGCTTGTTTCTTAGGGCTTTTTGATTGAAAATCCTTTTCCCAACCATTACTCTGAGATAATGACTGTCATTTTGGTTGAGGTGTGTTTCTCGTAAACAGCAGAATGTTGGATCCTGTTTTTGTATCCATTCTCTTAACCTGTGCCTTTTTATAGGTGAGTTGAGTCCATTCATATAAAGCGTTATTAATGACCAGTGGTTGTTAACTCCGGTAATTTTCTTTTTGGGTGTAGGGTTTGTGTGTCTCCCTTCTTTGAGTTGTGCTGGTGTAGGGTTGTTAAATGTCTGTGTTATTGTGGGTGTTGTTTGCTTCCTTTAGTTGTGGTTTACCTTCTTGTACTTTCTGTAAGGCTGGGTTTGTGGCTATATATTGCTTAAATTTGTTTTTAGCCTGGAATATTTTTACATATGTGGTTGCTCTTTTATATGAGGCATAGATGTTCAGGATTGAAACTTCATCTTAATGGATTTTTCCTGTGATGAGAATGAAGTGTCCCTTTCCATCTCTTTTGATTGATTCTAGTTGGACATCTATTTTGATGGAATTAGGATAGCTATACATGCTTGTTTCTTGGGCGTATTTTATTGGAAAATCTTTAATGTCTGTGTGACTTTGAGGTGTGTTTCTTGTATACAGCAAAAGGATCAATCCTGCTTTCATATCTACTCTCTTTGTCTGTGTCTTTATAGGTAAATTGAGTCCAGTGATATAAAGAGATATTAAGGACCAGTGATTGTTAATTCCTGTTACTTTTTGGTCATAGTGTTTATGTGCTTCCCTTCTTTAGTGTGAGCTTATTTGTTGCCTGTATTTTTGTAGGTGCAGTTAGCTTCCTTGGGTAGGAATTTTCCTTCTAGCACTTTCTATAGGGATGGATTTGTGGATATGTATTATTTAATTTTGTTTTTGTCATGGATTATTTTGTTTTCTCCAACAATGGTAAATGAAAGATTTGCTGGGTATATTAGTCTGGGCTTGCATCTGTGGTCTCTTAGTGTCTGCAGCACATCTTTCCAGTACCTTCTGTCTTTCATGGTTTCCATTGAGAAGTTGGGTATAATTCTGATATTTCTGCCTTTACATGTTACTTGGGCTTTTTTCTTTGCATCTTTTAATATTTTTTCTTTATTCTGTATAATTTGCATTTCAATTATTAAATGGCAGGAGAACCTTTTTGGTCGAGTCTATCTGGTGTTTTGTAAGCTTCTTGTTCCTTCATAGCCATGTTCTTCTTTAGATTGGGAATATTTTCTTGTGTGATTTTGTTGAATATATTTTCTGTGACTTTGGGCTGGAGTTCTTCTCCTTTTATCCCTATTATTTTTAGGTTTGGCCTTTTCATTATGTCCCAGATTTCCTCGATGTTTTGTGTTAAAATTTTGTTGGATATAATGTTTCATTTGACTGATGAATCATTTTCCTCTATAGTATCTCCAACACCTGAGATTCTTTCTTCCATCTTTTCTATTCTTCTGGTTATGCTTGTGTTTGTAGTTCCTGTTCATTTACCCAGATTTTCCATCTCCAGAATTCCCATGGTTTATGTTTCCTTTATTGCCTCTATTTTAATTTTCAAATCTTGAACAGTTTGAACTGTTTGATTCACCTCTTTGATTGCCTTTTTTTTGGTTTTCTTGGCTTTCTTTCAGAGATTTATTGATTTCTTCCAATTTTTTGCTTGTCTTTTCCTCCATTTCTTTAAGGAAATTTTTCATTTCCTCTTTAAAGGTCTCCATCTTTCTCATAAAGTTATATTTAAAATCATTTTTTTTTCTGTTTCTTCTGCGTTAGGATGATCAAGTCTTCCTGTGCATGACCACTGTTTTCTGGTGTTACCATGTTGCTTTTCAGGTTGTTACATTAATTCTTGCTTTTGTGCCTATAAATCACTTCCTTCAATTGGTGCTAGCAGTTTCTTTACATCTTGGTCCAATCCTTGCAGTTGATATCTGTGTCTTTGTGAACTGTTCTTGGTATCTTCTCTACTGCCATCGTGTCTCAGGGCAGGTGCTGAGGTCTTTTTTGGCCTGATTTCTTGTTCTACTCTCTTGGTCCACTCTCTAGTCCACTCTGTGCATTGGCAGCCTGTGTTCTGCCGTATCTCCTCTCTTGGTCCTCTCTGTGTAGTCCCAGCCTATGCTTCAGAGTTCCTCTGAGGTTGAGGAGGAAGGTATGGTGTGAAGTGGGACTTTTATCTTATAGCCTATTTCCTAACTAGTTCTTTGCTACCATAAAATGATTGATCTAAAACTACATTCTACATTCATGTAATCAATTCTGGTTCTAAAACAGCAAGGTGCAAACTTTTGTCTATCATTGTAATTCCTACAAATGATGGAGTAATAAACCTGTGACCACCTTATGTTTCATGTTATTAAATTTATATCCCTCTAGAATAACTATTCTTATATTTAATTTGAAACATGTATATGTGAGAGCTTCTATTTTGGTGTTTTCAATATGTAGGAGCTATTATATTTTGCCCCTGGATTTTTATTTATTTGATTTTTTTATTTGTTTAGTTTTTTCTCCCATGTTCTGTGGCTGAGTCTTTTGAAAATCTCATATTAATGGCTGTTATTTTTGTCAGGACTATCTGAATTTCAGGAATTTAAGTGTTTACTGTGGAATTTGGGGTTGACAACTATCTGGTTATTTTTAGTTAAGCTTTCATATTTGCTTGGAGGCTTGGAGAGATATCTCCAAGTTTAACCATGTGGGCAAGTAATCTATTTCACTCTATCAAAAATATAATCTGAATTCAGTTCACTTTTGTTATATATTTTGGACTGTTAACAAGTATATTTTCATAATTTCTAATACATAAAGAAACACTTTACAATTATTTCCTTCTTGGTGCTCTGTTAAAATGATTAAAATTTTAATTAGCTTGTGATATCCCATGTGCAGAAATGGAATAGAATTTAAGCTGTTTTCTCTCAAGTAGTTCTTTTCTAAATTTACCATTCTATAAAATATGTTTCAACATACAAATTTTTCTTAATTTTTTTGTGAGTTCAAATATTAACTCACTGAAGTAAAACTGGAATTTTGTTCTCTGTATCTTAAACAGCCAGGCTTTCTAATAACTATGGTTGCTCGAGAGCAGAGATACATTTTCATTTATGATGGAACCACTGGAAAGGTACCCATACTCATATAAGCAATGCTTTTGCTATGTTACTGTAAGCATATAATTCAAAGCTGTAGTAGAAAAAAACAGCCAAGCAGATAAACAACAAAATGAACAAAAGGTGAAGTTAAAGGGAAGGAAAGGATTAGTATGAATTGGAGGAGTACAACACAGGGTAACCAACATATGTTAACATGATCAAAAGTATTACAGAAATAAATACAAATCTCATAAGAAAATGTATCATGTGTAATTGATATATGCTTTTAAATAAAACACAAAATATATTGCTTTGTTCTTAGTGAAATGTCAAGAATAATCATTCTAAAGTCTTCAGACCTTTTGATATGTGTATTAAAATTGGGGTGCACATAGAGGTCAGAAAATGTAGGGGGCTAGGGGGAGGGCTTTTAAAAGGGGGGAATAGATTGCAGTTACCTTGAATGATGAAAAGGTAATAATGAAACAGGGAGGATCAGGTGGAGTGAGATATGGAAGGCCAGGACAAAGAAGGAGGAATAACATTAAAAACCTATAGTAGACACTTTCTAAAGAGATTACAACTGGTTAACATGTAGAGAATAAGAGTACAGAGTTCTCTGCCTGAAATAAATTATTTGCCTCACACCCTCTTCTCCCAAACCTTATTATGAAAGACTGAGTTGAAACGTTTTAAGAGCCAGTGATCGTAGATGACTACAACAAAACAATGTTTCTGAACACAACAAAGCATTTATGTGCTATCACTGTGTTTGTGATAGCATGCACAAGACCTGAGCAAGATAAACCTAGACCAAAAAATGTGTTTATGGTGGTTGCTGGGAAGAGATGTCACAAAGTCCAACCTAGTCAGTGCTTTCTCAACCTCCTTTTTTATATCATGCAGAACCACCAATCTGTGGGGGGCACAACTCACAGTGAACTGGGCCCTTGGACATCAATCACAAATCAAGAAAATGAACTATAGGCTTTCATGTAGGATAAATAATCTTGTGGGAGTATTTTCTAAATTGATGTCCTCTTCCAAATGATCCTAGTTGTAACAAGTTACTTAAAATTATCTACAAGTAGATTGTCAATAGTTAAGGAACAAAGCTATGAATGAGTTTGTGAAATCGCTCATTGGGTAAGTGTTTATTGTGGGGGCATGAAAACTTGAGTTTTATCTCCAGAAACCATGGTAGAAGGGGAGAACTGACTTCTGCATGTGTACCGTGTCAATCTCCTTTGATTAGATACCCAAAATAGGATGGTTATATCAAATAGAAATTGTATTTATATTGTTTATATTTAAATTGTTTTCTACAATATTTGTATCAATTTATACTAATTTACAAGTGTTATATTTTTTCCACATTTGGGCCAATATGCCTCTCTCTTTTGACAATACCCTAATAGATATGAACTGATATCTCTTACTTTTTAATTTTAATTCACTTTATAGTGATGGTTCATATTTTTTCTTTTTATTAGTTTTGTTATTTATTTTACATGCCAAACACAGTTTACCCTCCCTCTTCTCTTTGTGTTCTCTCTCCCACCTCTGGTTTACCCCCTCATCCACTCCTCATCAGTTCAGAAAGGGGCAGGCCTCCCACAGGAGTCAACAAAGCATGGCATATCAAGTTAAAGCATGACCAAGTTCCTCCACCTGCATCAAGGCTGAACAAGGCATCCTAACATGGGGGAATAGGTTTCAAGGGTCCAGCTCATATGTCAGGGACAGGTCTTGGTTCCATTGCTAGGGCCACCAAAAACAGACCAAGCCATACAACTCTCACCCAGATGCAGAAGGCCTAGATCAGTCCCATGTTGGCTCCCTCTCTATGGGTCCGGATTCTGTGAGCTTCTGCATAATCTGGTCTGCTGTTTCTGTGGGTTTCCCTATCATGACATTGACACCCTTTGCTCCTATAGTACCTCCTCTGTAACATGAAGGGCCAGGCATGTCGGGATTTATGTCCTGCCCAGTCCCCCACAGCCGTTTAGCCCCAAAAAAATCACACAGAGTTCTCCAGAAGATTATAAATTGATTGGTCCATTAACTCAGGCTAAGTATTAGTTCTTATAAGTTATATTAACCCATTATTCTTATCTATGTTAGCCACATGGCTGAGTATCTTTTTCAGCAGGGCAGGACACATCCGGCTTCTTCGCCCGAGAGAGCTTCCAGCTTCCCAGAATTCTCCTTGCTATGCCTCTACTTCCTCTCTGGTTGTCCCACCTATACATCCTGGCTAATAGCCAATCAGCATTTATTTAAATCATGATTGACAGAATACAGACAATTCTCCTGCACTAGTTCCCCCTCTTTTTTTTTAAACGAAGGAAAATATCCATAGTCCATTTTTTGGGAATGTGGGTATAGTATTCCAGGTTACTCCCAGCTGGTTGGGGACGCTGACAATATTATGGGAACTTAAAGAAAATTTAGAGTTATGATCAAGTCCTGACTGGAGTATCCTGTGAAGCTTGATCATCTCAGGCAGCAGTCTTGAATCTGTTTTGGATGTAGAACTCAGATATCCAGGCCATCTGATTCCTACCGGAGATTTCTCAGGTTGTCTTCCTTGATCAAACCTGAGTTTTCTTAACTCAGAATGAATCCACAGCCTCTTGTTTCCTGTGGAAACAAAAGCAAAATCTCTTCTCCAAAGTAACATACATTTTGACTTCAATTTTGAAGTCAAGGTATTTTCAAAATACCTATCTTGGATTAGTTTAGCAGCAATTATAAGCAAATATCTTTTAGCAGCTGTTCCTCCTTCCTCAGCATTCAAACAATTCAAAGAGAGCATAATAGCATACAGTATCAAGATTCTCTGTGTATTTTCCATCTTTATGCGACTTTATTTTAACCTCTATTTCTTTTATTTTTACTTTTAACTTTTGGCTTTTTGAGACAGGTTCTCTGTGTATCTTTGTCCTGGAAGTCCCTCTGTAGACCAGGCTATCCTTGAATTCACAGAGATCTGCCTGTCTCTGCCTCCCCAGTGCTGGGACTAAAGTTGTTTGCTATCACACCTTGAACTCACAGAGTTCTGTCTGCCTCTGTCTCCCAAGATTTGGGATTAAAGGTGTGTGATACCACACCTTGAAGTCACAGAGGTCAATCTACCTCTGCCTCCCAAGTGTTGGGATTAAAGGTGTGTACCACCACTCCCAACTACTCTCTTTCTTTCTTTTTTACTTTAAGAACTTTAACATTTAGCCTGCATATATTTTTAACACACTAAAACATTTAGAGGTTATCTTTGTCTTTGAATCTCTCTTTACTGTATATCTCTCTTTTTCTGACTACACGAGTCTTTAATTTACCAAGTCATATGGGTACAATTAAAGCCATGGCTTTGACAGCTAGATCTAGCCCATTTCTTAGCTTTCTGAGATTTCAACCTCATGGCTGAGGTACCAGCTATAGCCATAATATTGCCACAAATCTATGGCATTTCAAGGTCCCTTCCAGCAAGCAAGCTGCATTCTGCTCACAAATCACATTCAAATGCTCCATAGTCAGACCGCCTGCCTGAAACAGTCAGAGTTTGCCCTGGCAGGACGGTCCAGAAAGCCGACATTTTAAAACGGCGCAGCTTTTTTCCTGCTACAGCTGAAAACTGAAAAACATGCGGTCAGCTTTTCATCAACACCATTTAAGTGTTTCATGGCAGGACCTGGTAAAGAGTTGCAGGATTTTGCAGCTAAAACTGAGTCAGGAAGCCTCTCTTAGATGAGAGCACTTGCTCGCCTCTAACAAGCAGAGCAGACCAGAGAAATTGCTGCTACCAAGAGAACATGCCTTATTCTATTGTTCCCAAGCTTTCTCAGTCTTTCTGTGGATGCAGTTATCCATATGGGCACCATTCTGTAACATGAGGGCCTGCTTGTTGAGGTTTATGTCCTGCCCAGTCCCCCGCAGCCATTTAGACCCAAAGAAAATGACACAGAGGTCTCCAGAAGATTATAAACTGATTGGCCCATTAACTCAGGCTAAGTATTAGTTCTTATAAGTTATATTAACCCATTATTCTTATCTATGTTAGCCACATGGCTCAGTACCTTTTTCAGCGGGGCAGGTCACATCCTGCTTCTTCGGTGGTCTGGGCAGGACTCCTGAAAGAGCTTCCTGCTACCCCAAATTCTCCTATTCTCCTTGTTCTGCCTCTACTTCCTTCTGGTTGTCCCACCTATACATCCTGGCTAATGGCCAATCAGCATTTATTTAAATCATGATTGACAGAATACAGACAATTCTCCCACACTACTCCTCCCTCTCTTTAACTGTACTACCAGAGCTTGGTCCAGTGCTTGACCATCGATCTTTGCATTTGCTTCCATCAGTTACTGGATAAAGGCTTTATGATGACAATTATGATAATCACCAATATGAATACAGGGGAAGGCCAGTTCAGGCACCCTCTCCACTATTGTTAGGACTCCTAGCTGGTGTCATCTTTGTGAGTTCCTAGGAGTTTCCCTGGCACCAGGTTTCTCCATAAACCCCAAATGATTCCTTCTATCAAGATATCACTTTCATTACTTTCCCTTCTGTAGCATCCCCAAATCAACCAACCCAATTCTTTATGTTCCCATCTCCTCATCCTCTCCCCTGACCCAGTTTACCAAGGAGATCTCATGTATTTCTTCTTCCCAAGAAAATCCATACATCCATGCCTCCCTCTTAGAGTACTCCTTGTTACCTAGCTTCTCTGGGTTTGGGGATTGTAGCCTAACTATCCTTTGCTTTGCTTCTAATATCAATTTATGAGTGAGTACATACCATATTTGTCCTTCTGTATCTGGGTTACCTTACTTAGGATGAATTTTTCTAGTTCTATCCATTTGCCTGGAAATTTCATGATGTCGTTTTTGTTTTTTTTAACTGCTGAGTAATATACTCCTTTGTGTAGATGTACCACATTTCTATATGCATGTTTGTCACTTGGATCCTTTGGAGAAAGGTTTATTCAAGTCTTTTGTTCATTTTAATAGCAATATTTGTAAGCTTGC
The DNA here is from genome assembly GCA_004026605.1 of Ondatra zibethicus. Lineage (NCBI taxonomy): Eukaryota > Metazoa > Chordata > Mammalia > Rodentia > Cricetidae > Ondatra > Ondatra zibethicus. Next base: position 56,322 of record PVIU01010354.1, on the reverse strand, counting down.
TATTGTTTTCTGTTTGCTATTTACCTGAATTATTTCAGTATATGTTTCATCTAGAAACCATTTATGAAACATGATTTACAGTTATTTTATTGTGTTTAAAGTTTGTCTTTACATTTACCTTATTATTTCCTGAGATGTGCAAAAACATTCAGTTTATTGTTGACAGACCTACATGTTTCCTTTCATTGTGTATTAGTTATTATTTTGTTGCCGTGATCAAATCTGATGTCCAGAAGCAACTTACAAAAGGAGGAGCATATTTGGCCTTGTAGTTCCAGAGGGATAATAGTCCATCATGTCTACACGGTAGTAATCAGACATGTTAGCTGGAGTAGCAAGCTAAGAATGTTAGTTTAGTTTTATATCTTTAATGGCAAGCATTTCAACAGAAAAGGAAAGAGAGCACTAGAAAAGGAAGGAGGCCTAACTCTCAACATCTACATTGTCCATGTCATGGTCTCCTTTCCAGTTTATTTGCCTTTCCTTCACATTTGCCTTCATGCTCGCACACACGCACACACACACACACACACACACACACACACACACACACACATTCTCTACAGGCTAGTATCTACATATTAGATAGAGTATTAGATTTTTGTGTCTCTGAGTTTATTTCATTTTGAAATCAGAGATATCTACACTTCCATGTACATTGTGGCTCCTTTCACAACAGCGAGGAAATGGAAGCAGCTTAGATGTCCTTCAGTGAATGATGTAAAGAAAAAGGTAGCTATGAAATCTGCAGGAAAATGGATTGATCAGAAAAGTATATTGAGGAAGGTAATCTAAATTTTTTGATCACTTAGTTATTTGTCTAGATCTGTATTGATTTTTATAAGCATTTTGATGTTTATTTGGTTGCCATAAAACATGGTTTTCTTTTGTTTATTATCTTTTCATTGTAAAAAAGGCTTGTGATAATGCAGAATAATTTAATTTGTTTTAACTTTGTAAATTATGTTCTTGTTAGGAAATTGCAAAAACCAGAATATTTCTGTGAAAAAAGTGTAGTATACCATAATCTCCCCAACTATACACAGAATATAGGTGCATATATGTGAGATTTTATTGTTAATACAAAAATTAAAATGAGGACATATATTGGATTTTCCTTTTTTAACTTTATTATTATTATTTTGACAAGATTTTATTATGCAGGCCTGGATGTACAGGGCACTGCCTCGTGAATGGTGAAATTCAAAGTGTACAGTATCACACCCAAACAATATAAAGTTTTGTCCTTAACTTTTCTTATGTACATTCAACTTACATTATGAAATCTTGATTCATACACACACACACATCATCATTTATTCATGCTGAGCACAATATTTATTGTTCAGTGGATTTGCAGGATGGGAAGGAGGGTAAAATAACATTTATTGGATTAAAAAAAAAAGAAACAGAATGGTTCATTACATAGTTTTCATGACAGAGATTTGGATGAGGAAGTCTCTCTATTTTAAATATTCAGAGCTTAAAATTGAAACTGATTTTTGGGAAATTCCACATTATGCTGATGACACCTTACATAAGTTATTGTTCATAAGTTGAAATATAGTAACCTTCTCTCTCCAAACAAAGTATATTGACGAATGTGTGCTCGAAGAGAAAGAGATTTGCATCACAGCAATGCCTTGCACAGCACTGTATGGTATCAGCCTGCTTTGTGAGTTGCCCCAGCTTTCTTGAATGCTCCATGGATCATGTTTTAAGTCTCCTTTATTTTGATGCTGTGTCTTTCAAATGACGTTTTTGTGTATATGTAACAAAAAGAAGCCATAAATTTGAAAGACAGAAAGCAGGGTTCATATGGAAAGTTTTGGTGGGAAGAAAAGGAAAGGGGAAATGTTTTAATTGCATCATAATTAATAAAATATTAAAAGAGACAACAACAAAAACAAAGGTGGAAAGATAGTGGACATCAACCTCTGAACTCTACACAAAAGCATATATCTTCATGTACACCCATACACACATTTACACATACCCACACAAACACAGATGAGCAACTCATACACATTCAAATACAAAAATATTCAATAGATTTTGATAATGTACAAAATTATGTATCTTCTCTGGACTCTGCCTTGGTGATTCAAATGAATAATTGCAACTTAAATTTAGTCTAATGTAAAATATGTATATTTATTTTTAGTTCCATTATAATACTCTGCTTTATAAATAAACCATACTTCACTTTGGGCTTTATTTGAGTATTCATAACAATTTTAATATCAGTTGTAAAACACCTTTGTGGAAAGTCATCATTAATTATTTTTATAAGGTTTTGAGAAACTGGACTTTATAGTTAAAGGTGAATAATTGGGTGTAAAGCTGCATGTCACACTTATTTTACCTTTTATCTTATAGTTTCTTCCTTTTGTGTTTAAGAAAAATGATTCAAACTCCAATCATATAATATGTATGTATATTATCTTCCACAGTAGTTTTCTTTCAGAAAATACAACTCTTGAATCTATTTAGAATTTGTTTCAATGAGCAAGATGTTGCATGTAATTAGTTGCAAGGCCTCACTAGCACATTTATGATGTTAATCTGCAAATTTAGCCAACTCTTTTATAATAATTTTAAATGTGATTATCATTGAATATTGTTTATCTAATCTTTAGCCTGTTTGTGAGCTTTGATTTCTGAATACACAATGTAGTGGTTCAATTGCAGCCTCTGTTGCTCCACAGACCATTGTCTAGAAGCTTGGTGTTCTTCCAAACCTAATCAATGAGCAAGATGTTTTGTATCTCATTATCTTCCTTTGGAAAACTGATATATTCATGATATATACTTCAGATTTTTAGAAGGATTAAATGAGATGAAATGTGAAAATGAATTAAAGAATATACTAAGAGTTAAAGATATCTTGTAGAATACTAAAAAATGCTGGCAAATCCTATGTTTACCAAATCCTAACTCGAAATATATAGTTCAATCTGAAATATTTAAAAAATATGTTTAAATAATTCAGGTGCTATACTTTCATTACCCTGTACTTTTAGTTTTACATTTGTTATTTTTCACATTTGTTTTTTGTTATTAACTTTAAATTTTATCATGTAAAAAATTGGTGTCAGTGTCCATTGGCATAGAATATTTATTCCACATATTTTTCAGATTTCAAGTATAAAAAGTATTACAGTAAATCATTTTTCTTCAGAAAATGTCTTTATATTTTATATTATGGTTATATTCAATCATTGTGTTTTCCTTAATAAATATATGTTTAATTCTACATATAATTATATATAAAATATTATCTATTTAAAATGGATTTTCTAACTATTTAAAACAAACAAAACTATATTCTGTTTTTCTTATTTTCTAGATGTGTACACTGGAGCAAATCATGCAATCTCTTATGCTTTATTTCATCACATATAAAAGGCAGATTTTTCAGATCCTATCACATACAATTTTTATGAGGACAATTATGTAAATTTCTCTAATTGTTATATTTATTTTCCAGCTTTTTTACTTGAATTTTTCTGCAACAATTAAATTGCTTGCCACAAATAATTTTCTCTCATTTCTCATACTTACTCATTTTATTTCTTTCACATATTTTGCACAAATGCTATAATTTCCAAAACATTTGAAACTAAATTATAGCCATATATGTTCACATACATACATTGATCTTTTTTTCTTGAAAGAGAATTCTAATGAAGCTTAAGCATAGCTGAGACAGACATATTCTGTGTATAGAACAGATACCATCTAATCCCAACTCACTCTGGATCTTTTGCCAGAATGATAGTTTATTTTGACAAATATTGCAGCATTTAGAGAAAATTTGTCTTTGTGTGTGGGTGTTATTTAATTTGATTAGAGAAATTCGTTATCATAATAGATCCACTGATACTGTATAGTACTCATATATTAGGGGAAATTGTGTTTTGTAATGTATATAATTATTTTAATAACTAATAAATTACATTAATCATATTTAATGTTATTGCAAATTTGGCTTTCAGATTTTATCAGCTTTGTCAAGTTCTTTGTCAAGACTATCTTTTAAAATGAAACAGATATTTTTATTCTTTATGCTCTGAAATGGATTAAATGATATTATAAAATACATAATGTTTATAGTTAATTTTGTTAAGAGGCCTTCAGAATATGACATATTTTAGAGATGAATAATTTTAAGAATATAATTTCTTTTTCTGTTCCTTTTGCCAATTTTAAGGCAATTTTGATTGTTTTAAAGGAATCTCAAGCTTCCTCTAAAACCCATATTTTAAAAATCTAAAACTTAAAAAGTTTTTTGTTATTTTTTACAAAACTCTGTATCTTTAGTTATAGCATCACTAACTTGTTTAATATTGTGGATCAAAAATTCCCATTGTAGTGTAAATTCTTAGCCTACATTTCAACCTGAGGTTCAGTTTGTTATATAGAAAGCCTGTTAAAAATTCTAGTGAAGATACAATTGTCAAGGTATCAGAGTTGCCTAGGAAGACATGCTTACCTCTCTCTTCATTTCTACATGTGCACATGTTCACATTTTCCCTTGTGTATATTTGAACATTGTAAGCTAGAAGGTTCATAACTACGAATCAGAATCTTACCTTTTTCCTAAATCTTGTGAGACATTCCAGTTGTCAAAGGGACTGAAAGGAAAATGAAATGTATTTCCCTTTTGGAATAATATTTGCATTAAGCTGTTTCTAAAAGGACTTTATTTCTTAGGTTAGGTTGTTTTTGTAAAGAACCTTGCCTACAAAAACCATATTTTTTCCTGTAGTTTTTCCATCCCTTTCAAAGTCCTTTATTATCAATGTGCATTCAAAATAACTATGCTTCTATATGTCACTGATGTTCTGAATGAAGCCAAAATAATAAAAAATTAAACACTTGCTACCTTAATTCCAAAATTGTCTGTTTCTCAAAAGTTTCAGTTTAATATTTTTCCTTAACTGAAATGGAATTACAAGCATTTTCTGCCAATGTACTTATTTTTCTTGAACTTTGAGCAGTTACCAATTACCCACATGGCTTTTTGACCTGTATGGAAGAGAAAATTATTATTTGGCTTATATTCCTGTGTCACACTCTGTCTTTACTATACCCTTTTTCTGTCCCTTTTGTCTATTTTAAGGCAATTTTGAAATCAATTATTTTATTTCTTGTTATGTTTAGTGATAGACATAACTGATATTTTTAATAAATTTACAGTCTGAGAACATATAGATATAGCAGAGTTCTCCAAAAATATAAGAACGATATTATATTAATTTTCTCAAATCTAATTTATAATATTCATTCATCTATAATAGAAAATTTTGATCACAATAGCTTATAGCAGTATCAATTTCAGAAATAATTTTGTACTCTAACAAAATGTTTTAGCACACTCTAGTGGCAAAATTTGTAACTTAGCCTAAAATATAATCTTGCTGCATAGAAAAACTATGTAGGTTACACATATCATTTATTTTAGAATAACCAGACATCAGTAATGTAAAATAAAGTAAAATGTGAAGTAAATATTCCTCCTTCATAACATGCTATTATTTTCTATTTATTTCTGTAGGCTTTAACTAGCACATGATCATCTCCTTAAACAAGACTCAGTAAAAGTGGTTACACTCAAAATTAAGATTCACTATAGGGAAGAGGAAAAGAAGACTGATCAAAGGACATGACATTTAGGAATTTTCTTAGGGTACATTATCTCACTGGCGTTAATTCATTAATGTGTAACAATGGAAACAAAATAGTACAAACTGTGATGTACTCTCTATTTTTATTATAAACAGAAACTTTAGTTCAATCTAGGAAATAACCTATAAAATTTATTTATATTTGTGTTCAATTGCTTAACTAATATTCATTAAAAACTTAAATGTCTTTTTCATAGCTCACTAATTTTTTAAAGTTCACTTTTTGGTTAACTCCAGGATCTTAAGTCACTAAACTACAATGTAATAATTTCTGATTCAGGAAAAAAGACAACAGTATTAACAGATTTCATTCAAATCAGAAATATCTGTGTATAACACAAATGAACTCAACCCATGTCATATTTTGTATATATGTATGCATTTATTTTTGCATGCATGCATATATTTGTCTTTGATTCCATTAAATAGCTTCTATTACTTCTCATGGGTATCACAATTGCTATTCCATATTTACCTCACAATAGTGCCCACTGATTATTAGATTGCTTATTTTACTAGCATTGAAATGGTTTCTCCTTTATAAACTATCCAGTTGATATCTAATTATTGCCTTTCATTAACCAACCTTTTTAGTGCATTTGATGGTTCCTAGTAATGTTTGAATGTATCCCAGTGGAGACTTCAAAGACTTTGTGTAACAATAGTATTTGTAAATTTTCACATCCATCTACAATAGAAGTTGGACATTTCATTCTTATGTTTTATGCAAGGGCAATTACAGATTATTATTTCAGTGAGAATACAATAGATTGTAGTTAAAGACAAACAATTTTATTATGAGCATATCTATAATCTCAAATTTTCATAATTTCTGTATGGAGCATACATTGAAAAACAAATATTTTCATTACTCAATGTATAAAAGCACCAAAAGATCACATTGTATTCCACAAAATAAAGTGATCTCGTGTTATTTTTAATTAAGTAATATATGTATCATTTATTCACTGAAGCATATATGGTTTTACAATGCAACACTTTGAATAACATATGTCTTATACCCTGTTCCTTTGCTGAAGGTCAAGGCCTGTATGAATCACTGAACTTTACAGCCTTTCTGTTCCTACTCTAAACTTATACACAATATCTCATCATTTCTCAAAAGAAAAAAATTATTAAAAATTCTTTTGCTTCTAATACCATATTCAGTAGAGGAATTAACATGCAGAATATATTGTGAATATTTTTCAATAGCTGCTATTTGTCCTGAAAATTTTATATAGATATACTGTCTGGTTTAATTATCCAATTCTCTGACCCTGTTTTAGAACACCTCAGCAATAGCCCTGAGATGGCATAAATCACTTAAAAAATGATGTTTTTGGTTGATTTCACTCAGTTACAAAATTACACACATGTACACACATACACACACATGTTTGTATAAACAATATATTTTGTACAAAATACTCCTCAAGATCTAAATCAGATTATCAAGGATTTGCTTTCCTATTTCCCAAGTACATCTCTCCATGGGAAGATATGATCATAACGGTAAGAAAACAAAGCCAGCATAATGCACTTTTTTGTTTTACCAATTATCTATTTATAACTATTTGCCAGTGGCATTTACTTGTTCACATTGTAGACTATTTTCTTTTTAAACATATTTTTAAATAGTCAGTTTTTGGACAGATGGAAACTACCATTTACAATATAAAATTAGGCGATAATTTAAGATGAATAGAAGAAATACAAATGCTTGTTTTCTTGTAGTTTTAGTATTTTACAGAGATCTATGATTTGAAACAGAATTTTGTTTGTTTGAATATTTTCCCTTAGAATTTCCTTTAAATTGAGAACATAGGTGTTTTCTGTTTACTGCTGTCTACAGTAAGGCCAATTCTCACTTGTAGAAGACTGTGATTCTCAATACAGGGTAGCTTCAAGGTGGAAGGATTTGTATTCTCAAAAAAAGATGTATGATTTTAATCTTTGCAGAATTTAAGGTACCTAGATTTTGTTTTTGTGATTTCTCTATTTGATCCATTTGTCCTAGTGAAAATGACAGCTTCTTTCTGTTCACTTTAGCAAAGATAAAAATGCTTTCCCCAGCTTAAAGTGCTTATCTTCTCCTCAAGATAAACTTTTCAGTGATTATAGATTATTTCAGGCTCAGTACTTTGTTTACAATGAATTACTTGCTAAATCTAAATGTCAATAGTGAGCTCCAGTGACTTAGAACTAAAATCTCATTACTTTATTTCCTGGAGCTGAGTTCCTAGGATCTTGTAAATGGAGGGCAAGATAATAATCTGTGGTGAATAGGGAGTAGCCTTTGAATACAGGAAAACCTAACAAGATTAAATATTAGAAAATTGAATATCATTTAGAAAATGACTTTGACAGTCTCAGATCTTACTATTATGCTGAAAGGTGAAAGAAATAAGTAGAAGAAAGATACTGTTGCTATGCTTAGTGTGCTTCAGATTGATGACCAAACACCAGATAAACATTTAGTCTATTGAATTTCCTCCAGGTATTTCAACATGGATGAATGCCGTTGGGCAGTTCTGCTTCATATAATCTTTAGTAGCTACATAAGGTCAGTAAAGCTGCAATGAATGCAGATTAAATCACATTTAAAAGATTCAAGAAAACTGTGATGACAGATTCTAATAGTCTTTTTTATTTCTCCTTTATTGTTTTATTTTTCTTATACTGCTCGATACTAATGATGTGATGTTTGTGGTAAGGTGGTCAAAAATAAATAAGCCCATAGTGTAATTTTCTAAATTTCCCTTAATGCTCTCCTTGCTTTTGAATTCCAAAAATGTGATGTAAAGGTCAATTTAGAAATATTAGAAAATCTTCAGCTACTAACACTCTTCTGTACAACTAGCATTGAATGACAAGTCAGAAGTCCTTGGTGAGATTTGCATGGACTGACGGAGTACAAAAAAAAGATAATAAATGAAATTTTAATAGAGATTTTTAGGTTTTATTGCACTCATAGCAAAAGAAAACAACAAATACAAGAAAATTAACAATGCTGGAAAATAAACTCACTCTTAATTTCAATTTTCATTTTATCTAAATGCGAATCTACTCAGTCTCCAGTGGAATAATCCCCGTTAGCTAAAAGACTTCACTTCTGTTACTTCTGTAACGGAAAAATTAAAAATGCTGCAGGATACCCAGTGGCAGCTGGCAGCAGAAATGCTGTAAGTCCCCAAGTGGTGGTAGCAGGCAATGTGGTGGCAGGCAGCAGGCCCTGAGAGTAGCCAGTCCCAGGCAGAGATGGTTGCCAGTCCCCAAGCGGTGGCTGGTCCCAGGCAGGGGAACATGTGACAGGTGGGCAAGAGACAGAGACATGGATAGGCACGCCATGCAGAGTGAGGTTGTATATTTATTCAGGGGGCTATGGAGGGGGAAGGGAGAAAAGGGAGAAGAGCAGAGAGAGAGAAAGAGAGAGAGAAGAGAGAGGGGAGAGACAGAAGGTGGAAGGGAAGAAGTAGGGAGAGGCAGAAGCTGCCTCTCCAAGAGGAAGATGGAAAAGAGAGAGAGACTAAGGCTGCAAGCAGGAAGGAAGACCTGCCTGCCTCAGTGGATGAGGGAGGGAGTAGGCATGGCTTGTCTCTTAAAGAGACAGATCATTACATTCCCACCTCTTTTTTATAATAAAAAGGCAGGAGGTTAGGTACCACAGTTTAAGGAATTGGGGCGGTGGATTCTTAAGACTTCTTCCTGCTTAATTGTGGGTTTCATCTTTGGGGGAACCTAAGAAGACTGGGTGCTGGTCACATCCTTGCATAGTTGGACTCTTTGCTCCTGTCCGGTGTTTGTGGTATGAAAATGTCTGGTGTCTCTTACACCTGTTTAAGAGCAGAGGACAAAGTTAAGTTAAGGAAAAAAGTACCTGCCACAGTACCTTCTTCCCAGCATTCGGTTCTCTTTTCCCAACCTATCTAAGTCCTGCCCTATCAAAAGGCCTAGGCAGCTTCTTTATTTAACCAATGAAAGCAACCCAAATACAGAAGAAACTCCTACACCAATTCCCCTTTTCTGTTTAAACAAAAAAGGAAGGCCTTAACTTTAACATAATAAAATTATATATAACAAAACAGTTATCAAGCAAGAATTATGGTTACTATATATATATATATGTGTGTGTGTGTGTGTGTGTGTGTGTGTGTGTGTAATCTTTTATCATGACAAAGGAAAACTATAACTATCTATCTATTCTTCAACTCCATCAAAGACTCCAGAAGGATATAATATTACCTAAGTAAACAAGAAATAAGCAACTTCCAAACTCTAGAAATGACAGAGACATCTTGTTGCCTCTTCAGTCGCCCAAAGTTTTTCTGTACCATTGGAGTATCCATCTTCAGCCTACAGGCCCATAGTCTCCAGCAGACATTTCCATGAAGCAGGAAAATTCAAGGACCATTCAGTCACTTTCTTCTGTCTCCTGCAGAATGTCTTGCAGACTCTTTCATGAATCAGGAACCCCGAAGGATCATCTCACCCTTAGCCAAGTTCAGTAGTCCTCTCTCTGCAGGTTCTTTGTGTCCAGTTTATGCAACAGTCCAGGCAAGAGCAGTTTCTTGCCTAAATGGCTAACAAACTCTATAAGGTGCCTCTTCAATGCCCATCTTCCTCTTGAAGTAGCTTGGTGCTGCCAGGAGCAGATGTGTCTCATTGTCATGAAAAGCCCTAAGTTATTAAAACTTTAAAAGCCATATTCTGAGTCTTTGAAAGATATGAAAAATGCCTATCTGACTGAAATATATCTCTATATATCTCTAAAATCTAACTAACATGACTACAAGCTTGACTATTATCAATGATTTTCCATTAACAACCTACATTACATTTTTAAATGAACTACACAATCACAATACCTTATTCAAGATCAGAAATACATATACATATAACAAAATTGATCTTAAATTTATATCAACAAAGCAAAATCCATACCAATGCAAATTATTCATATCTCATATCCCCTTTTCAATGTAAAAGAAAATTTATAAACAATATTTGGGAATATGGACGTAGTTTTTTCTCTCCAAACTTCTTCCTGCTGTGTGGGGGCGCTGTTAATCAGGTCTTTCATGGTGTATCCTGTGTGCCAGGTTCATCTCAGTTGGCAGTTGAGTGAAGTAATTTTCTGAAGGTGTTTATGATGACCTTTCAAGAGGCCGGGTCCATGAAACCATATTATTGGTCTGGAAGCAATTCATAGGTTCTCATCTTCAGTGAAAACAAAAGAAGAACCTCTTTTCCAAAGCATCATATCCTTAGACCCAAATTTTGAAGTCAAGCTAACTTTAGAACATATATTCTGGTTTAGTTTGGCAGCCCATACAATGAAAATTCTCTCTGTATTTAGCTCCTTTATAGTCAAAAAATTCAAAGAAAACACAATAATATACAGAATCCAGGCTCTCTGTGAATTTTCCATTTTTACGTGCCTTATTTTTCTTTATCACTTTACTCTGACTCTTTAAAGACTTTGGCCCTCATTTTTTTAAAAAAAAAATCTCTTCATACTCTTTTTCTTTTCTCTCCCAAGCCTACATACAACCATCCAACACTGTGACCCATTTAGAGTTCTTTTATGTCTGAATCTGTCCTATTGCATTGTTTTTAATTGTCTACTGTCTTGAAGAGCTTTTAAAATATTAAGCAGCTTGGTTGCAGCTGCTCTGGATGTTGGCTCCACCTCTCTCCAATTTCAAAATGGTGGATGTACCATTTCTGCTAGCTCTGGAGCCGCCAGGCCAGAGCTGCGCTCAGCAGTCCAACCCGGAGAATGAGCATGCAACATTTAAATGCCTTTTGTCTGAGTTACAGTCAAATCTGCCATGCAGTGCTGTGTGCAGCCTGGAAACATCTCTCTGTATGGCAGCAGAATTCTGCCATGCTCTCCCACCTGTGCGTGCCTAGTAGACCTGATCATGCTGCCTGCCCAGGCAGGCACCAAACTACAGGCATGGTCTCAGTTACTTTGTTCCAGACCCCGAGTGGGTACACAAACATCTGAGCCCAAGAATGCTCCATAGCTGGAGTTTGCACTGGAGGCAAGGCCCAGGAAGCCTCGTTTTAAAATGGTGTGGCTTTCTTTTGTCTAGAATTTTTTTCATGCCCTCTCAGATTTTACGTTGAATCAGTGTACCACATTGGGCAGCCAAACTGTAGTAAGAGGAGCGGGCCGTGTTCCTGGCGCCCGGCTAGCTTAAGCCCCAAAATAATTACACAGAAACTGTATTCATTTAATTACTGCTTGGCCCATTATATCTAGCCTCTTCTTGGCCAACTCTCACTCTTGATCTAACCCATTTCTATTAATCTGTGTTCACCACAAGGTTATGTCCTACCAGGAAAGCTTCTAACCAACGTCAGTCTCGGGCATGAGAACCATGGTGGCTGCCACATTACCTTCTTCCCAGCATTCTGTTCTCCTTTCTCTGCCTATCTAAGTCCTGCCCTATCAAAAGGCCAAGGCAGCTTCTTTATTTAACTAATGAAAGCAACCGAAATACAGAAGGAGCTCCTACACCAAGATAGTTGTCATGGTGTCTCTTCACAGCAATAAAACCCTAAGTAAAACAAGTTGTAAGTAGTTTATTTTTCCTTTTTCATGTGTCCCTTGCAATAATGTATGTGATTTTAATCATACACATGCCTAAGTATGCGCAGCAATAGGATAGTAAATAAGGGATTCTTCCTAACAGGATAGTAGCAAACAGTTTTATCTTACTGTGCAAACACCAAAAACCGATCTAGACCTGATTATTTTTTTCTAAGTTTCATTCCTGGAAACTCTCTGAGTACCCTGAAACAGAAAGAGCCTAAAATTAATTGTTACTGGGGCAAGAAAACTTACAGTATTGTTTAGAGATGGGAATATGTGTAGTACTCCATTGTATAAATGTACCACATTTTCCTTATCCATTCTTCAGTCAAGGGGCATTTAGGTTGTTTCCAGGTTCTAGCTACGACAAACAATGCTGCTATGAACATAGTTGAGCACATGTCCTTGTGGCACCATTGAGCATCCTTTGGATATATAGCCAAAAGTGGTACTACTGCGTCTTGAGGAAGGTTGTTTCCTAATTTTCTGAGAATTCGCCACACTGATATCCAAAGGGGCTGTACCAGCTTACATTCCCACCAGCAATGCAGAGGTGTTCCCTTTTACTCTGCAACCTCTCCAGCATAAGTTGTCATCAGTGTTTTTGATCTTGGCCATTCTTACAGGTGTAAGATGGAATCTCAGAGTTGTTTTGATTTGCATTTCTCTGACGACTAAGGATGTTGAACATTTCCTTAAGTGTCTTTCAGCCAATTTAAATTCATCTGTTGAGAGTTCTCTGTTTAGGTCTGTACTCCTTTTTTTATTGGATTATTTGTTCTTTTGATGACCAATTTCTTTAGTTCTTTGTATATTTTGGAGATCAGACCTCTGTTTGATGTGGTGCTAGTGAAGATTTTTGCCAATTATGTAGGCTGTCATTTTTTCTTGTTGACCATGTCCTTTGCTTTACAAAAGCATTTCAGTTTCAGGAGGTCCCATTTATTAATCATTTCTCTCAGTATCTGTGCTGCTGGGGTTATATTTAGGAAGTGGTCCACTGTGCCAATGCATTTAAGCGTACTTCTCACTTTCTCTTCTATAAGGTTCAGTGTGGCTGGCTTTATGTTGAGGTCTTCGATCCATTTGGGCTTAAATTTGTGCATGGTGATAGATATGGTTCTATTTTCATTCTTCTACATGTTGATATTCAGTTATGCCAGCACCATTTGTTAAATATGCTTTCTTTTTTTCCATTTGATATTTTTTGCTTCTTTGTCAAAATCATGTGTTAGAAGGTGTGTGGATTAATATCTGGGTCTTCCATTCAGGTCCATTGGTCCTCTTGTCTGTTCTTATGTCAATACCAAGCTCTTTTCAGTACTGTAGCTCTGTAGTACAGTTTGAAGTCAGGGATTGTGATGCCTCCAAAAGTTCTTTTATTTTACAGTATTGTTCTGGCTATCCTGGGTATTTTTGCTTTTCCATGTGAAATTGAGTAGCGTTCTTTCTAGTTCTATGAAGAGTTTTGCTGGGATTTTGATGGGCATTCCATTGAATCTGTATTGCTATTGGTAAGATTGCCATTTTTACCATGTTAATTCTACCTACTCAAAAGTATGGGAGATCTTTCCACTTTCTGGTGTCTCCTTCATTTTCTTTCCTCAAAGATTTCAAGTTCTTGTCATACAAGTCTTCCACTTGCTTGGTTAGAGTTATTTCGAGATTTTTTTGCTATTTGTGAATATTATGAAGTGTGATGTTTCTCTGATTTCTTTCCCAGCCCTTTTATCATCGTTGTACAGGAGCACTACTGATTTTTTTAAGTTAATCATGTATCCTGCTACATTACCAAAAGCATTTATGAGGTGTAGAAGTTTTTTGGTAGAATTTTTGGGGTCGCTTATGTAAACTATCATATCATCAGCAAATAGTGAGAGTTTGAATTCTTCTTTTCCAATTTGTATCCCCTTGATCTCCTTTGGTGTCTTATTGCTCTAGCTAGAAGTTCATGTAATATATTGAAAGATATGGAGAGAGTGGACAACCTTGTCTTGTTCCCAACTTCAGTGGGATTGCTGGCAGTTTCCCTTTAGTTTGGTGTTGGCTGTTGGCTTGCTGGATATTGACTTTATTATGTGTAGGTATGTTCCTTGTATCCCTACACTCTCCAAGATCTCTATTATGAAGGGATGTGATATTTTGTCAAAATTTTTTGGCATCTAATAAGATGATCATGTGATTTTCATTTTCAGTTTGTTTATATGTTAGATTATTTTGACAGATTTTTGTATGTTGAACCATCCCTGCATCTCTGGGATGAAGCCAATTTGATCATGATGGATGATGGTTCTGATTTTTTCTTGGATTCGATTTGTCAGTATTTTATTGAGTATTTTTGCATCAATGTTCATGAGTGAGATTGGTCTGTAATTCTCTTTCTTAGTAATGTCCTTCTGTGGTTTGGGTATCAGGGTAATTGTAGCATCATAAAAAGAGTTTGGCAATGTTTCTTCTGTTTCTATTGTGTGGAATAATTTGAGGAGTATTGGTATTAGTTCTTCTTTGAAAATCTTGTAGAATTCTGAGCTGAAACCATCTGGTCCTGGGCTGTTTTTGGTTGGGAGACTTTTGATGACAGTTTCTATTTCTTCAGCAGTTATAGGTCTGTTTAATTTGCTTCTCTGGTCTTGATTTAATTTTGGTAAGTGATACTTATCCAGAAACTTGTCCATTTCCCTCAAGTTTTCCAATTTTGTGAAGTAAAGGTTTTCAAAATATGACCTGATGATTCTCTGTATTTCCTACGTGTCTGTTGTTATGTCTCCCTTTTCATTTTTGAATTTGTTAATTTGGATATTCTCTCTCTGTCTTTTGGTTAGTTTGGATAAAGGTTTGTGTATTTTGTTGATTTTCTTGAAGATCCAACTCTTTGTCTCATTGATTATTTGTATTGTTTTCTTTGTTTCTATTTTGTTGATTTCAGCTCTCAATTAGATTATTTCTTGTTGTCTAGTTCTCTTGGCTGAGTTTGCTTCTTTTTGTTCTCAAGGCTTCAAATGTTTTGTTAATTTACTAGTGTGGGATTTTTTCCAGATTCTTTATGTAGGCCTTTAGCGCTATTAACTTTCTTCTTAACACTGCTTTCATTGTGTCCCATAAATTTGGGTATGTTGTGTGGTCATTTTCATTGAATTTTAGGAAGTCTTTAATTTCTCTGTTTCTTCCTTGATCTATTGATGATTCATGTGACCATTGTTTAATTTCCATGTGCTTGTGTGCTTTCTGGAATTAGTATTGCTGTTCACTTCTAGCTTTAAACCATGGTGCTCTGATAAGATAAATGGTGTTATTCCATTTTTTTTTATTTGTTGATGTTTGTTTTGTTACTGAGTTTGTGGTCAATTTTTGAGAAGGTTCCATGAGGTGTTAAGAAGAAGGTTTATTCTTTTATGTTTTGATGGAATATTCAATAGATGAATGTTAAACCCATTTGAGTCATAACTTCTGTTAGTTCCCTTATTTCTCTGTTCATTTTTTGTTTGACTGACATGCCCAGTGGTGAGAGTGGAGTGTTGAAGTCTCCCACTATTAGTGTGTGGGTTTAATGAATGATTTAAGCTTTAGTAGTGTTTCTCTTACATATGAGTGTGCCCTTATATTTGGGGAATAGATGTTCAGTATTGAGATTTCCTCTTGATGACTTTTTCCTGTGACTAATATAAAATGTCCTTGTTTCTTTTGATTGATTTTAATTTGAAGTCTATTTTATTAGATATTAGGATAGGTACACAAGCTTGTTTCTTAGGTCCATTTGATTGAAATATTCTTTCCCAAACCTTTACTCTGAGACGATGTCTATCTTTGAGGTTAAGGTGTGTTTCTTTTACATAGAAGAAGGATGGATTCTGTTTTCTTATCCAATCTGTTAGCCTGTGCCTTTTCATAGGTGAGTTGAGTCCATTTATATTAAGGGACAATAATGACCAGTGATTGCTATCTCCTGTTAATTTATCTTTGATTGCTGGTGATATTAATTTGTGTGGTTTTCCCTTCTTTAGGGTTTGCTGCTATGAGACCTTCAATCGTCTGTTTTTTTTTTTTTTTAATGTAGCCAATGTCCTTGGGTTGGAGTTCTCCTTCTAGTATTTTGTGTAGGGCTGGGTTTGTGGCTAGGTATTGGTTAATTCTGGTTTGCTCATGGAATATCTTGTTTTGTCCTTCTATGGTTATTGAAAGTTTTGCTGGGTATAGTAGTCTGGGCTGGCATCCATGGTCCCTTAATATCTGCATAAGGCTTGACCATGAACTTCTGGCTTTCATTGTCTCCAATGAAAAGTCAGGTGTAATTCTGATAGGTCTGCCTTTATATGTTACTTGGACTTTTTCTTTTGCAGCTCTTAATATTCTTTGTTTACTCTGTATGTTTAGTTTTTTGATTGTTATGTGGCAAGGGGATGTTTTTTTATCCTGTCTAGTTGGTGTTCTGTAAGTTTCTTGTATCTTCATAGGCATATCTTTCTTTAGGTTGTGAAAGTTTTCTTCTATGATTTTTGTTAAATATATTTTCTGTGCTTCTGAGTTGAATTTCTTCGCCTTCTATACCTATTATTTTTAGATTTGGCCTTTTCATGGTGTCCCATATTTCCTGGATATTTTGGGTTAAGCTTTTGTTAGATTTAGAGTTTTCTTTGGCTGATGAGTCTATTTCCTCTATTGTATCTTCAGCGCTTGAGATTCTCTCTTCCATCTCTTGTATTCTGCAGTTCATGCTTGCATTTGTGGTTCCTGATCATTTTCTCATGATTTCTGTTTCTATAATTCCCTCGGCTTGTGTTTTCTTTATTGTCTCTATTTCAGTTTTCACGTCTTGAATAGTTTCTTTCATACGTTTGATTGCTTTTACTTGGCTTTTCTTTAAGGGATTTGTTGATGTTTTCCAAGTTTTTGTTTGTGTTTTCCTCCATTTCTTTGAGGGAATTTCTTATTTCCTCTTTAAGAGTTTCAAACATTCTGTTCAAGTTATTTTTTAGGTCATTATCTTCTGCTTCATCTATATTTGGTTGTTCAAGTTTTGTTGTTGTAGTATATTTAGGTTTTACTGGTGTCATTTTACTCTTTGTGGTGTTGAGTGTGTTCTTACCTTTTCTACTCATCTTTTCTTCTAATAGGTGTGGTTGGGGCTGTCTGTGAGTCTGTTGGTTAATCTTCTAGGTGCCAGTTAAACCAAGGCTCAGATGGTTGTTCCTCATGGTACAGTCAGTGCCACCATTCTAATTACCCCTTTGGTCACTCAGTGTTCCTGGAGGTCACTCAGAGCTTCCGGGCTTTGTTCCAGTCCCTTGGAGTTTGCTCTTTCAGGCCCGTTCTAGCCTAGGTTACCAGCTTTGACCTGGTTCTGTAAATCCTGGTCTGGATCCACTCCTGCAGAGGTCCCTGGCTTGGAGTTGGTCCTGCAAAGGTCTCTGGCTCCGATCTACTCCCTTGGAGTTTTCAGACTTGGGTGTGCCCAGACACGCAGAAGACCTGGCTCAGGCTTACTTCCTCAGTCAGTGTTTTTCTTATGAATATAGATATTTTAAATAGCCACAAATGAAAGAAATATAGATAAATATTATATTTATGGTTTGGGATCAATAGTGGTTAATATAGGATACCAGAAGAGAAATTATTACCAAATATAGATATGTTTATATGGAATTACAAAGACCATGCAAATAAAAAATCCATTATGCTGAAAATTTATAAACAAAATACAAAATGAAAACTTCAAGAAGATAGTAATAGTCTTGCTACAAGCTTCTGAGGGAAGGAGATTTGGTTTATTTAGGGATATAGCTCCTAAGACACAACCCATGCTCCAGTAGATTATTCATCATCCATATACCTTATACAGCCAGCACTAAGTGGAATCAGTGGGTTTGTAAACAGTTCACAAAGGATCTGAACCTTCTTCTGGCTTCTGCAGGAAGAAAGCATATATGTTGTACACAGACCTACGTGCAGACAAACACTCATACAAGTGAAAATTTAAAAAAAATCTAAAAAACAATAAAAACAGAGTACATAACATTGGGAGGGAGAGTGCCAGGGAATATAAGAGAGAAAGGGGAGTAGATTGTATCAAAACACATTATATGCACATATGAAATTCTCAAATAACAGAAATGGGAAAGCATACAATCTTAGTTGTAGTTAATGAAAAATTCCTGTAATCCCAGAACACAGGAAACTGAGGTTTGGTGGCTGTGACTCAAGAATTCAGCCTGTCCATTGTGGGGGACCTACTACAAGACTGGAATTATACAAAATCCCTTTCTACAAAAGAGACAAGCAAACAAAATAACAAGAATCATTAGCTACTTACAAATCTGTAAAAATGGAAAAAAGACAAGGTTAAAACCAGCAGAGCTGTTGATTTTATCAAAATTTTAATCATTCTATTTTACCAATAAAATCTGGGGACTCAGATGCTGAGGTGAAAACCTGAAAGCTCAGAGAGGCCCAGAAAGCACCTGGCTGACCTTTTTCCTTTGCAGATTTCCCAGAAAAAGCCTTTCTCCTAAGCCATTTCAAAAAAATATTTCTCCAACTCAGTGTCCCTTCTTTCTACTTCCTGTGCATCTCTCTGTCTGTCTTCCTGACTCCCTCTTACTCTCTATGGTTTTTCATGTCAACTAGTAGCTTG
The DNA here is from genome assembly GCA_004026605.1 of Ondatra zibethicus. NCBI lineage: Eukaryota > Metazoa > Chordata > Mammalia > Rodentia > Cricetidae > Ondatra > Ondatra zibethicus. The sequence continues at coordinate 37,400 of PVIU01010354.1, read as the reverse complement.
CTCTATCTTTTGCCTTATGGTTGACCTTATTTAATACCATGTACAATATTCAAGCAGAAAGTTCTCAGGTTAAAGTTTGTTCTAGGGCTGAGCCACACCACAGCTAGAAACAGGTTTTTCCAGAAAATAATGCAGTCTTAGGCTTCACAGTATGATCAAATATCCTGCAACGCAGAGCAATTTACATAAAAATATGTGAAATTTAACTTACATAAAATATCTTTATAGAAACATGATCAAAAATAGTATGTATAAGGGGCTGGAGGATGGGATATTGAGAGTCCTCATTTAGCGCTTGTAAATTTGTCTTGGAAAAATTTTAAAAACTGTCTGGAGATGAATGTGGGTAGTTAAAAAGGAATGTGAATATTCTGTTCAAACCTTCTTTTTATTTTTTCTTGTGTCTTTCATATCATACAGTTTTTTTGAGTCATGTTTTCTCTGTGTAGCTTTGGAACCTGTCCTGGCACTCACAATGTAGCCCAGGCTTGCCTTGAACTCACAAAGATGCACCTGTTTCTGCCTCCAGAGTACTGAGATTAAAGGCATGCACCACCACTACTTGGCCACATTATGCATCTTGATCCCATTCATCTCCTCATCCCTTTATATCTACCCTCTGCTCTTGTAATCTCCCCACCAAAATAAATAAAATAAAATTTAAGAGGAAAATAAGGAAAGAAAGAGGAAAAAAAGAAAAGAAAGAAAGAAATTTTTAGCATGGATGTTGTAGTGTGACACAGTGAGTCACAGGTTACCCTTTTATCCATACAGCTTTACTTACAAGTGTTCATTTCAAAGAGTCATTGGTCTGGTTCACGGCCTCTGGTTTCTGCTACACTATCAATACTGGGTCCTCCCTGAAACTTCTTGAATATCCTGTTGTTGCCCTTTGCCACGGAGATACTGAAGCTTTGGTCTGCAGGACTACCCCTTCACATGCTCTAACAGATGAGATGGGCCCACTCATAACCCTTGTTCTGAGATCGGGTAGTTACAGGGTTGATCAACTTGCCAGCTCTCCCTCATCCTCATGACCAGAGCGAGCTCTCTGGCATTGCTGGGTTAGTTTACCTCTTGTAGCAATGAGCAAGGGGCGAGACCAGTTCTCCTGCTTTCATTCCTTCAGGTTAGGCTCTGCCACACTTACACCAGGAGCTCCAGTTCTTTTGTGTGGGTGAGGTGAGGTGCAGTGGCCATTCTTCCAAATGCTGCAACTTGTAAGAAACAGGGATAGCTTTCCCACTCTTATAACCTCTGAGCCAGCTCTCTCATCTGTCACAGGTGGTGAGAAGTAGGGAGAGGGCATCTCTCCTCCACCCATGCCAACATATGGCAGACAAGGGGCAGGGCTAGTTCCCCCTAGCTCACATTCTCAGGGAGGTTCAAGCATAACCCCATCAAGAAGGTCAACTCTGCTCTGTGGACCATGCAAGGTGTAGGGTCTGTTTTCGCAAGTGCTGCTGTAATTGGGCTGTTATTGGGGAGGGTCAGTTCCCTTGCTGGCCACAATATGCAGAGGCTAGAGTGTAGGGCATCTTTCCCTCACCCTATCATCTCATTGCAGATGAGTGGGGCATGGCCACCTATTCCAGGTGAGGATCATGGCCCACTTTCCTAATTGGCACAGCTGATAAGAGGGAGGGTAGGCTCTCTCATCTGCTGCAGTTGGCAAGGGATAAAGGGTAAGAGGAATATCTCTCCCCATCCCACACTGCCACACGGCACATGAGTACTGGTGCCAGCTCTCCCATGTTCACAACTTCAGGGCTGGTTCTCCTGAGTCCCCACCAACAGGATCAGCTCTACTGTGCTGCCCAGGTGAGGTGCAGAGGCTGCTCTCTTGAGTGTTGTTGCTGGTGGTGGTTAGGGGCAGCTCTTCCACTCTTATAACCCCAGGACCAGCTTGCTCACTTGCCATATGCATTTATGGGTAGGGGGAAAAGCATCTTTCTGCAACCAATATCACCATATGGCAGATGAAGGGCAGGGCCATGTCTCTTATATTCAAATACTTGGGTCAGCCTCATCAGCCGGCCTCATCTGCTTTCCTTCCCATACAAAGTGCAAGGCCCACTTTCCCAAGTGCTGGAGCTGGTAACAGGAGGGTCAGTTCTCTTGCCAGATGGAAGTGGTAAGGGTAAGGGGGAGGACATATTTCCCTTACCTCCCACCTCAGAGGAAGGAGGAGGGATGTGGTATCAGTTATTAAATTCTCATGCCCTCAGGGCTGGTTAAACTCTACTGTGATGTACAGGTGAGATACACGGCCTGTTCTCCCAGTTTGAATGGTGCAACTGGTAAGGACCACCCTCCCCTCCTGCCACAGCTAGCAAAGTGCAAGGGGATGAGGGTAATTTTTCACACACCACATGATCGATGAGAGATGCATAACTTGGTTTCCCATTCTCATGCCATCAGGGCCAGCTCACCCATGCTTCCACACCCCAAAACAGGGTCATCTTTATTGTGATTCCAAGGTGATGTATAAGACATTTTTTCCTAAGTGCTTCAGCCAATGATAGGGGCAGGACCAGTTCTCCCTAATGTTGTTGCTAGTGAGGGGTGGGGCCAACTTTCTGCAGCATTATCCTCTTGGTTTTCAACCACGCAGATCATGGCTACAACAGAGACCTGAACCTAGACATTGGCCTCAGGGGCAGCAGCCCCAGCCCAGACATCACCATGGCCCTGGATGGCAACCCACCTGAACCTTCTCCTCACTGCTTTCACCTCTTCAGATGTGCCTCTGTCCACAGGAAATGAACCATTCTGTCTCTCTCTCCCATACCACTGCATTCATTTGCTCACTATAAAAGTGCCTGGGAGACACCGGGAGGGTCCATGGTTTCTCCACAGAACCTAGGCAAACTGCCCTGGACATGTGTGTGGGTCCCATGTCTCACTCAGTCCATCATGGCAATGCGCAGGACCATGCTTTCTCCTACAAATATGAATATTATTAATTCCCTTTAATTTTGAGCCTAAAATGTTAAATTATATATTATGTGAATTATAAATAAAATTGATAAAATATTTGATAATCTGGAAATATCAGAAGCAGATGGGAAAAGTTGATCAAGTGAAATGATTTTTTTTTTTTTTTTTTTTTTTTTTGCTTTGAGATAGAATCTGTCTATGTAACTCTGGCTGTCCTAGAACTCACTATGTATACCTTGCTGGCTTCTAACTTAATACACCTGATTCTGCCTCCCAAGTGCTGGGATTAAAGGCATGTGGCATCATGCCAGATAAACTGAAATGGCTTTTGAATGAAGGGTGTAGAAGAGAAAATAAAAAGTTTGGCAAAAATAAACAATGAATAAAAATTGGTGTGAAGAGAATTAGGTTGGAGAGCTCACATCAAACAGATGATAATGATGATGATAATGATGATGATGTATATGGGTATTTTGCCTGCATGTATGTCTGCACCAAGTGTTCATGTAATGTAGAAAAGATTGTCATATCTCTTGGAACTAGAATTACAGATGGTTGTGAGTCTCCATGTGGGTACTGGAAGCTGAGCCTAGGTGCAAGAGCAGTTGGTGATCTTAAGCACTAAGAAATATCCTTGGCCTCTGAAATTATACCTTAAAGAAAAGTTATTTCTTGAAAGTGGGAGTGGCATAGACAGAATTTGGGTTTGCACCAAGAAAGCTTATTGAAGTTAGACATAGTTTTTAACAGTATTTCTGTAAATATAGATGTTAATGTGTGTATTTTTATTTTTTATTAGAAAAACTCATTAATATCATAGAATGGTTGTAATAGAGCATTTCAGATAATTTCCTTTTAGAAATCTGAAGCATGTCCTGTACAAGATACAGTGTATGCATCAAAAATTCAATGCTCCAGCAGAGGGACATCTTGAGTTAGAAATTAACAAAGTGCTAGAAGGAAGAGGGAAAGGAAAAATCATTTTCTTTTCAGGCAGCAGCTGCTATATCAGGCTATATCATGTTTTTGCGATATGAGAGAAAACAGAGCATAAAGATAGGAGGAGAGTCATAATTTTAGGAGAACAATTTAGTCTACTGGATGCCAATTATTACTGAAAAATTAATAGTGATTTTTTCACAACATTTTAAACTTATTAACATATTTTACTTAATATAATGCACACAAGGTCTCTTTGAGTAGGTATTCCTACTATCCCTACTACATATTTAAGACACAAAAACTATAATAAATTCCTTAAGTTGGCTTAAAATTTATTCATTCAGTAATTATTCACAGGCCAGAGAGAAAATATGAAATGTCTCTGACGTTATTCAAATTACACTTACAGAAAGCAAATACTCAGTTCTTGGAATTTGATTTTGAAAAAGAAAAAATAAAAACATCAACTAAGTATGAACTTTTAACATTCTAAATTGTATGTTATCATGTACACCTATTAGAAATGACTTTTTGAAAAATACAGTACATTATTGTGATCTGCAATAATACTAATACCATATTATAGTAGAACTTCTATATTAATATGGAATGATGTTAAAGGCTTTCAGCATGGAGAAGTGATAAATGTTTGAGGAAATAAATATATTCAACATGAATCACATTAAGCAATGTGTACGTATATGTAGGAATTACATTCTCTTAGTATATGTTCTTTTATTTCCTATACATATTATATAGGAAATATATATATAGAGAGAGAATATATCATTTTCCCCATTTTATTCTCCCTCTTCAGTAGGTTAAAGTATTCTTCCTCTTCAGTCTTTTTGCAGTATGTTAGATTTTATTTTCATAAGGTCCCACCTGCTGATTGTTGGTCCTATTCCCTGGGTAAATATGTTCCTTTTTTCTATTGAAAAATGCCTTACTTTACTGAGCCTGTATCCTGAATGTACTCCCTACTCTTTCTTATAGAAATTTCAGTTTCAGGTCCAACATTGAAATCTTTGATCCATTTAGAATTGATTTGTGTACTATGTGAGAGGGAAGAATCAAGTTTGGTTCTTCTACATGAACTTATGCAATTTTCTAAGCACCATTTGTTGCAGATACTGTCTTTTCTTCAGTGTGCATTTTTGGTAAATTTCTGAAAAGTCAGGTAGTTTCAGGAGCCTTTTTTTTCCAGTATCATGCTGCTTTTACTAGGCATCTATAGTATAACTTGCAAAGCTGATATAGGGATACCTCCAGCAGTGTCTTCATTCAGGATTGCTTTTGCTAGCTGAGATATTTGCGGCATCTTTATGATTGTTTTTCCATTTCATTGAAGAATTGCATTGGAATTTTAATGATGATTACATGGACTCCATAGATGGCTTTTGGTAGGACAGTCATTTTCATATGAATCCTAGCACTTTATTTGTCTAAAAGGTCTCTCTCCAGACACATTCTTCAATTTATTTCCTTTGTTCTTTACTGTTTTTATTATATAAATCTTTCATTTCCTTAGGTAGATTTACTCCCAGGTGTTTTATATTTTTGAGGCTATTGTAAAGGTTAGTATTTCCCTAATTTCTTTCTCAGTCTGTTTTTGTTTGGTTTAAAGGAAGGCTACTGTTTTGGGATGCTTATTTTGTAACTTTCCACTGTGCTGAAAGTATTTATCCAGCAATAGTAGTTTCCTGTTGGGGCCTTTGGGGGATGGCACATGTATCTAGTCATGTCATCTGCAAATAGGAACAAAGTTTTAAAGAACAGTCTTAGTATATTGACACTATGAAGATTCAAACCTATTAGGATTTAGAACATGAAGATATACTACATATTAATTAGTTTCTCTCATGTGATGTTTTAAAATTAAAAATATTCATTTATAGTAAGGAGAAAATTTTTATACCCTCTGTACTGTAGTATACAATGCATTATAAAAGAATGTTAAAATAATGCAGTATTTCTCAAATAATTACATAATGTATCAGGGATTTTCCTAGTTAAAATGGTTTATATCTTTAAGAACAGACCACTTTAAAAAAATAATGAGGGACTAATGATAAATTTGCAACATTTTTTTTTTTAAAAAAGGTAGAAAACACAGAGCTCAGGAAACAATGTCTGGCTTCAGAATTGTTTAATGTCACTTCTGCGGGCAGTAAAACGGAAAAGGTTTTTCAGAATTTTCCGTGCAAGCAGAAACATTTTTTAAAGCTAAAATGCAAACATTTGTCAGCAAGTTACTGTGCAAAAGACAGGAAGTGAATTAGAGACTTGTATAAAAGTCTGTCACTGGAAAGAAAAAAATGTTTATTAGTAACAAAAATCAAAGTGAAATTTATATTATCTAAAATATTTGTAAGACTAGAACATAATTGTAAAATGTCTTGTTGAAGACTGGTTTTAAGGTAAGAAGACAAAAGTTTAATTTCGTTGATTTATCATCACTATCATGTATAATTTTTATTCCTTAAAGTTCTGAGATATATTGCAATCTACATTAATATTATTTAAATGATTATATTATGGAACATACATGAGTTAAAATGTTTGAACACTGAAAAACCATTATATAAAAAAAGATGTTTTAACAACTTAATGTAAATTTATCTGAATACATAATAAAATTTTATTTGTGGTGATAATTAAAATACATAACAGTGTAGTGTGAGTAGCAATATGACTTGTGCCTTGATTTAAAAAGGTGAAATTCAAAATATTTGTTTAATTAACTGATGACCATTAAATTTGCAGTGAGAGTATAAGTACCAATTCAAATCAAGGCATAAGAAAAAAGGAAACTCGGGAGGCTGGAGAGATGTCTCAGTGGTTAAGAGCACTGATTGCTCTTCCAGAGGACCCGGGTTCAATTCCCAGCACCCACATGGCAGCTCACAACTGTCTAAAGATCCAGTACCAGGAGATCTGACACCTCACACCAATGCACATAAAATAAAAGTTAAATAAACCATAAAAAACTGTCTTCAAATATATGCATCTATTCTTAAAAAAAAAAGGAAAAAGGAAACTCAGAAACCCATTCAGTCTGTTATTAATGAAGAGAAAAAGTTCTCCAGTTGAACCTAATTATCACATGAAAAATTCAATTGATAACTACTAAAAAATGTGTTTCACGATTTAATTAAAATTGTAGTTTTGTGTTTATATAATGTGTCTAATATAGTCAGAGAACTTGCAATATATACTAAAATGAATATCATGTATGTTACAAATCATTTTGTAAATATTTAATCACTATAGCGGAGATCCATTAGGTAGTAAAAATTATATAACTAACTCTGATCTATAATTTAACAAAAACCCACATTCTTTCTGGCTCTGTTGTCTCCAAAGCACCTTTGACAGTCTTTCACAAGAAAAGGGGTTTATAATGATTGACAAATATCTTTAAAGCCTACTTAAATTTGTTGGTTGTTGTTGTTTAGATAGTACAAACTTCATATATTCCCTAAGAAAAATGTATGTGTCTTAAAAACAAGGTTTATTAAGTCTTATTGTTAACAATAATGATAAAATCTTAAATAAGGAAAATATTCTTTACTATAAAACAGCACTTAAATTCCTTTTTGTGTATTTTCTTGGATATGAGTAGTCAGGACAAATTTAGAAAGCAAAAAACAATCATTTAGAAAAATTAATGTCATTCATTTTCCCATCATACTTCGATATAGTCAATTAAAGCACTTCTTTCAGATACAAGCAAACTTCATTATAGATTTTTTTCTCATCTCAAATAACTGATTAGACTGTTCTCAATGGACAAGTTTACTCCTTCAATCATGATAAATTAATTATTTGCAGAAGAGTATTAGCAAATTATATGAAGAAATGATTAAACATGACTTATTTGTATTGTTCTAATGTAGTTATGAATCATTATTTCACAGTATACGTAGGAAAACTCTTGTTTACTTAAGAACTCTATATTCAGAATAAAAAATATCTATTATTTCTTAATGTTTACATATTCAGTGCAAAATGTCACAGTCATTTTGTAATATTCAAAAGTTTAATAAGTTCAGACAAAAGTGGGAACTCTAGAAAATACAAATAAGTTTTGAAATAAATAAGACAATTTGAGTGGTATCTTAATTAGGTAGAGCAGAATATAATCACCATTTTAAATCTTAAATTAATTAGAATAGCTTTGTGATACAGAGTAGTTCTGTGTTGTTCCTTGGCTCAATTGTGCAAAGACTGTGAACAATTAGAAGGTGGGGATGGAATGGCTTAAAATGTTATTCAATGTCTCATATCAAAAATTAAAAGCATTAATCATCATTTATTGCCATCACAAAATTACTCCCTTGTAAACATGAGGCACTATTATTTAATATTTAAAGTTAACTATAAGCTCTTTAAATTGAGCAAAGCTACTTCATAGTTTTATGCCAGCTTTTGAAAGCAGAGTCTACAGTCATTTTATTTTCTTCTTTTTAGATGATGTTGTATATCTTAAAATTTAGATGTTAATTAGAGGACATTGGATACAATTTTATTATTATTATTAAGCAATAATTTCTTTCACAATAGCCTTAATTTTTCAACATTGACTTATAAACATTGATTGAGGAAGGATTCTATGTTATTTAATAAAACATTATATAATAAAACATGTATAATAACTTAAGATACAATTGAATTTTTATTTTCTTTTTCAATATATAAAATTCAGGGATATTTAGTAATATTTAATCTTATGTTATATTATATTTTATTTAATTATATATATATGTAATGGAATGTAATCATATTTACTCCCCCTTATTCTCCTGCTGACTCATCCATATACTACTACTCAACATGTTCTACTACCAATGTCATGCCATTTTTGTTTTTATTGTTTTAATTATTTTAACTTTTTATTGATCCTTTGTGAATTCTGTATAATATACCCCAATCCTATTTATATCTCTGGCCCTGAAAACCAATTAGTGTGCCAGTATAGGGTGCATGGTCATCTATTGAATCATGGGAATCTTGCCAAAGGCTAAATCCTCAACAAAAGGTTATTCTTCCTTCAATTATCAACAGTCATTAACTCCTCAGTAAAGTATTGGGCCATGAGAACACTCATACCCTGTATAACTACACTGTGTCTGAGTTGGACTTTGCAGGCAATGCACAAGAAAACCTGGCTGCTATGAGTTAAAAACTGCAGTAACTATGTTATGATCTGTAGACAGCATTTCACAGGACTCATCCCTATCCTGCAGCTCTCACATTTTTTTACCTCCTGTTCTATGACGGTCCCTGAACTTCAGTGGTAGGGAGGTGGTTGATATAAATATCTTATTTAGAGACAAACTCTGTCTCTTATTCTATGAATTTTGATAAGTCATGAATCTCTCTTTGACTCCTGCCCACTATTTAGGAAGTATTAGGATGGCATGGCCATTTAGAAAAATAAAAATAGCAGGTTCTATCCTACAGCCTATGATCTACCCTGCCATGAGCTTTGGAAGAAGATTATAGTAGCAGACATGAAATTCCTTCCTGTAAAACAGGTTTAAATCCAATAAAAAAAATCCATTGGTTACCCATTAATACTTGTGCCACTATTACACTAATGAGCATATCTTGCCAGACAATTTAGTATTTCAGCATGCAGGGTCTAGTGCTGGGTAAGACCATTGACATGTTTTCTCCTCCAACACATTCTGGCACTATCAGAGCTTGACAGAGGGAGGAAGTTTCTTGGTTCATTTGAGATTTGTTTCTTTTATGTCCTGCCACAAAACTATGCTGTGTTTTCAATAATAGAATTTTACCATGCAGTGATGGAAGATAATCAAGAACAATGACAGTAGTCTATGCTGTTTTGGAGACCTTTAGATTGCCCTGACTAATAATTTGAAATTAGCTATCTCAAGCCTTGCTGTATGGTATTCATTTAAAATTTAACCTTGATATTGCCCTCCCAGGTAGGATAATTTTATTTGAAGTGTTATTTCTGGTTTTCTTTTGAAAGTAACTTATAAGTAGTTGTCTTCATGAGGCTTTTTCATACATCTTCCATCTTAGCCAATTAACCTTCTCCTCCCCATGATCCAGTCCCCACTTGATCTTTTCACACTCAGTATTCTTTCATTCCACATGTATTTCACTATCCATCCAATTGTTTTTAATTGGGTTGTTAGAGAGTAGGCATTCCTATTACTTTATATTTCCCTTTCTCTGCATTAGCCCTTCCTTTAACCCTCTGACTCTCCCCATACTTATGAACTTTCCCATGCTTATCTTTCTGTTTACAATATGACCTCTACTATCCCTGCTCCCCTAATGTAGCCCCCAAAAGGCCCCTTTCTAGTTTTCTGGCTTCCATTTGTTCTCCAAGTTAAACAAATAAAACAATATTTTGGAATCTAGGATCTATGTATGTCTTTCTGAGCTGGAGTTGCTTCTTCTTATAATGCAGTTTTTCCAATTACTATCTACTTTTCTAATACATTTTTCTTTACTGCTGAATAATAGTGCATTATGTATATGTAGTGCAGTGTTCTTCTCTGTTCATCTTTGGATAAGTATCTAGATGGATTTCATTTTATAGTTATTCTGAACAGAGTAGCAATAAACGTGTATGCGCAAGTGTCTCTGTAACCGAATATGAAGTTCCTAAAAGAGATGCAGATATTTGCTTCTTAGGGCTAGGATTTCTTTTTTTCCTGTAATATTTTCCTAAATTATTTTGTAATGACTCACTCATATTGAACACTTACAAATACTGAGTCAGAAAGAAGAAATTTTATTAATTGGGGTACAATAAGCAGATTTAATCACAAAGAGTGTTTTTGGCATAGAATTCTGCTTCTTCAAAGTACTACAAAGACATTTAAACCTGAGCCACAGGGATACACACAGGGAGTTTGTATGTTATTTGGGAACACAGAACTTAGAAAAATCTGTACCTTTAGTGCCACATAGGAGAAAAGCATAAACTTGAACACTGAAGAGAAAATATTGCCTTATATCTGAAGAGCATAATATCAGTTCTGATATTGGACTGAGTAAAATACATTTGTGTCTGAAACCTGTCAGTCCTCATAGGAACACAAGATCCTATGGACTGCTGCTTCTTGCAACTTCTGTAAGCCTTTAGGTACTGTTCTGAAAACAAAAAAACTGCCCTCCCTAAACTCCGAGGCTCCATGGATTTTCTGTGGAAGTCAGGATGTGTTGGGGTAGTTATAAAGTTTTCAGTGTTTTAGGAAGCATCAGCATATTTCAGTTGGGTCTCTGAAAGACAAGCACATAAGAAGAGCTTTCCTTATTGAAACACTGTTGAGAGGAGAGTTGTCACCATTTGTATGCCTTGCAATTCTCCCATGATATTTATTGATAGGAGTTTCTATCCCTACCATCTTTAGATCCAAGACTGAATCACTGTGAAATTTACATGAACTCCTATGATGTGGCTTCATTTATTTACTTTTGAGATTACAATATATTTATACTTTTCCCTTCCCTATATAACATTCATCCCTTTCCTTTCTTCCTTCCAAACCCTCTCATGTGCACCTCCTTGCTCTCTCAAATTCATTGCCTAATTTTTCTATTAATTTTTGTGGCATACATACATACATACACACAGAAAGACACAAACACACACACATACACATATATAAAATCTGATAAGTTCATATAATTACTTGTATGAATGTTTTTATGGGCTGACGATTTGTTACCAGATACCCAATTGGTATATTATTCCCAAGGGAAGGTTATGTTTCCTGTTCTCAATATTCTTTGTACTTTCTATAGTTCTTTGTGCAGGGTTGAGGCCTCGGGGATTTTTCCTCATTCACTTTGGCATGTCTATTAGCATCGTCCTTGCTCAAGTCATGTTAGGTATTTTATTTTTAATTATCATCACAATTTGACAAATTATTTTGAATTGATTTATAGACATTAAGTAAAATTTGCTAAGTAATGATTATATTTATATATGACGAATTTTCCAGGTATCAATGCTTATATGCCTAAAGAACTAAAATGTTTTAATTCTATAAAGAAGATTATAAAAGTCTATATAACTGTTATTTTAAAGATACGATGAAAAATGAATTAAAACAATGACTTATAAAAATAAATAAATAAATAAATAAAAACAAAAAACAATGACTTATACATTTGGTTTCAATAATTATACAGCAAAGAATATGCACATTAAATTTCTCTATAAAGATCTTTTGGTTAATCAAACTGACAACAGGAAAAATGGTTGCAGTGGGTTTAATGTTATGACATCATCTCATTAAAATATACTGTGCAAATGTAAGTACAGATATGTTAATAATTTATGAAAGGAGAGTACAGTATAGTAAAGTATATAATGATTTTATTATTACTGTTTGATGTGGGATTTCCCTCTGTATGCTGTGATTACCATTGATAAGTAAAAGAGCTGCTTTGGGCCTATAGCAGAGCTGTAGGAAAACAGAGCTAGGTGGGGAAAACTAAACTGAATCCTGGGAGAAAGGAGGCAGAGTCAGAGAGACACCATGCAGCCCCTCTGGAGACAGACACAGGAATATTAGCTGGTAAGCCACAACCACGTGGTGATACACAGATTAACAGAAATGGGTTAAATTAATATGTAAGAGTTAGCCAATAAGAAGCTAGAGCTAATGGGCCAAGCAGTGATTTAATTAATTCAGTTTCTGTGTGACTATTTTGCTTCTGGGCAGCTGGAATAAACAAGTGGGCCTCCTCCAACAAATTGGTGAGCAAACGTGGTATACTTACTTCATGTAAAACCCAAGAAAGCTTAAAAAGGAATCATATACACAAAAGAACCAAGTTAACCATGGTTTGGTAGCAGCATTTTCTTGGGTGGGCTCTGTTTGCTAGAAGCAAGCAGAGGCATGGCTATTTAAGAGCGGTTTCCTGACTCAGCAGTAGCAGGGAAAAAAAAGCCATGCTGTTTTAAATTTCTGGCTTTCTGGGCCATGCTGCCAGTGCAAACTCTGACTCTTTCAGGAGATCGAGCATTTGAATGGGGTTCATGATCAACATGCTACAGCTTGCTTGCTGACAACATAGACCAGCTATGTACCTAGAGATGGGTCACTATTCATGGCTCTCAGAGGCAGCAAGCAGCTCCACCATGCTAGACTGGGTAGGGCAAGCAGGCACTGTGGTATTTTTCCTAGCAATGGTGCAGCTTAAGTTTTAAAGAAGTGCTCAGCATTTTAAGAAGCACTCCTGGACAGTAAAGAATTATAGATACACAATAAGACAAATTCAGATGAAAAAGACCTCTAAATGAGACACAGTGTGTTTTAAAAATGTACGTGGACTTGAGAAAGAGAAGAAAAAGAATATAGACAGTTATAAAAAGAAGGAAGTAATATTAAAATAAAAAGGTAAAGTCTTCAAAAAGACAGTACAGACAGTCATAGATTAAAGGAGTAAAAAGAAAATAAGCCATGTAAAGATAGACTATACACAGAGACTATGGATTATGTATGCTATTGTGTTTTCTTTGAATTTTTTGACTGGGAAGGAGCTAAGTACAGAGAGACATTTCATTCTATGGGCTACAAAGCTAAACCAGCATATATATTTTAAAGGTGTCTTGATTTCAGAATTTGAGTCTAAGGATACCTTGCTTTGGAAAAGAGGTTCTTTTGTTTCTGTACAGGATGAGAACCTTTGCATTTCTTCCAGACTAATGTGATTTGATGGAACAAGACACCTTGGAAAGTCACCTTGAACACCCCTCAAAAAATTACTTCACCTAATAAACAGCAGGAAACAGTTTAGAGAAGAACTATACCCATATTCTCAAATATTGTTTATGAATATTCATTTACATTTAAATAGGGATATGCTATAGAGGTTTGCATTCGTATGGATCTTGCTCTATTGATACAAATTTAAGGTCAATTTTGTTATTTGTATATTTCTGCTCTTGATTAAGATATTGTGTTTGTGCAGCTCATTTAGAAATGAATGTATAATTAAGAAATATAGGTTAATAGATAATCATCTATAATAGTCAATCCTGTAGTAATTTTAGTTAGATTTTCTAGATGTATAGAGACGTATTTCAGATGGGTAGGAATTCTTCAAACCTTTCTAAGACTACAGAATATGGCATTTAAAATGTTTAAGAACTTAGAACTTTTCATGACAGTGAGACACATCTGCTCCTGGCAGCACCAAGCTACTTCAAGAGGTTGACGGGCATTGAAGAGGCTTCTTATGGAGTTTGATAGCCATTTGGGCAAGAAACTGCTCTTGCCTGGACTGCTTGATGAAATGGACATGCAGGACCCATAGAGAAATGACTGCCGAACTTGCCTAAAGGTGAGATGATCCTTTGGGGTTCCTGCTTTATGAAAGAGTCTGCCAGATATTTTGCAGGGCACAGAAGAAAGTGACTGACAACCTGCCAATAGAAGCAAAACAGTCATTGAAATTTCATGCTTCATGGAAAAGTCTGCCAGATACTATGGGCCTGTAGGCTGAAGATGGGTACCCCAATGGTACAGAAGAACTTTGGGTGACTATCCAGTTAGTGAGATGTCTCTGTCAATTCTCAAGTTTTGGAAGTTGCTTACAATGCACCTCCTGTTTACTTAGGAAATGTTATAACTGTTGTGGTCTAGTGCCAGCCCAGAGCATAAATTATTTCTCCGGACCAGAGTGGAGGTGTGGGATTAAAGACACAACTCACATGGCTTTTTCAGGATGGAGATTCTCGATGATCCCTCATGAAATCCCGAGTTCACATCCTGAAAATTTCTAGCATTTATTCTCCAAACAGCCTTTATACCAAAACTTAAACTGAGGGTAAATTCATTACCTTTCTGTTTCATAGGTAACCAGGTAAATGACTTTAGTCATGTTCTCACTTTTCTCTGCCCTCTCTGTCAAGTCTTCCTATCTTCCTGCTCTGTATGCCAGCTCTGTTATGTAGGCCGAATTAGCATCTCTATTCCAGGTGTCCTCCAAATTACAAAGAAGGAGCAAAACAACATTAGCATATTCTGACCCTTTGTTAGGGAGGTGACCTCCTCCTGTGTGGCAGGCCCAAACTATGGCCTGGAATTCTGGCTGCCATTCAATGTAGAAATATGGGCCTGCATATATCCTTCTGGAGTCTGATGGAATTGAAGAATAGATAGTTATTAATAAAATTTTCCTTAGATGTGATAGAAGATAAAGTAGATATAAATATTATAACTATAATTCTTGCTTGATACCTGTTTTGTTATATGTAATTTTACTATATTAAAGTTAAAACCTTCCTTTTTTATCTAAACAGAAAAGGGGAGGTGATGTGGGATTTCCTTCTGTATGCTGTGATTATCATTGATAAATAAAGGAACTGTTTGAGCCTGTAGCAGAGCTATAGGGGAACAGAGCTAGGTGGGGAAAAGTAAACTGAATGCTGGGAGAAAGATGGTAGAGTAAGAGAGATGCCATGTAGCCCCTTGGGAGATAGACGCCAGAACTTTAGTCAGTAAGCCACAACCACATGGTAAAACACACAGAATAAAAGAAATGGGTTAAATTAACATGTAAGAGTTAGCCAATAAGAAGCTAGAGCTAATGGGCCAATCAGTGATTTAATTAATATAATTTCTGTGTGATTATTTCAGTTCTCGGTTGCTGGGATGAGCAAGTGGCCCTGCTCCAACAACTGGTTAATTATAAAAGCATATAGAAATAACAAAATTTTAGTACATAAAAAATTATAGTTCAGTTGAATAAACAAGAAAAATTTCATATGACTACAGTGATATAAATTATAATAATAATTTACTAAAATGAAAGGTATGGACTTTCAAAATTCACAGCTCTTACTTGATTGCATTTGATGATCTGATAAAATACGGCTTATTTGAGATTTGACATGAAATTTGTTCATTTTCAAGAACAGAATAGGAGAACTATAAATATCGGTTTTATTTAAAAATCTCTAATTATAAGATGAAAGCATTTAAAAAGAAAGGTTTTTTTTTCTAAATTTGAAAGTAAAGTACCTTGTGTTTTCAGTCTGAATGAAAGGGTTAATCATTCAATGATTAAATAAATTGAGCCAAAATTATAAAATAGTTTAAATAATTAAATTAAAAGAAAATACCCAAATTGACAAAGATTGTGATACTAAGAGGCCATATTTTAATAGGTGAGAAATAGCCAATAATTATTCTATTTAAAAATAATTTTCTTCAATTTATAAAAAAATCAAAAGAGGTTCCTGATTAAATATGTTAGTTCTATTGCATACTTATTTTTAGTGTTTTTAATTAATGTGGGCATGCAGGCATCCACTGAAGCCAGAGGTGATGGTTTTCCCTGGAGCTTAAATTAGAGGCAGTTTAAGCAAAATAATATTGGTATTGAAAACTAAATTTGAGTCATTTGGGAGAGGAATACCAACTCTTATATATGGAGCCATCTCTCCAGCTCCTTAAAAATGTTTTTAGTGAAAAACTTATTTATCATCATGAAAGGCTTCAAAGTATTCAGCGTATACCCAATTATTAAATACAAACCAGGATTAAGGACAAAGAGGACCAATAAACTCACAATTATGAAATACTTTTCAAAATAAGAGATTATAAGAATTTAAATTAGTTGACTCAAAGAAGTACTAGCAGATAATATAATAGTTTTTAATTCTTTTAATACTAAAAGGAAAAATAAGCTCATAATTTTCTCCCATGGTAAAATGATGTTTTATTATTTAAAAATTTAAAATTAAAAATGTTTACTCGTGAAATTTGTAAGCTCAATATAAAGAAAAATATTCCCCAGCTATAATGTATCTTGATATTGAAAGAAGGTTCCAGTGTGCTGGACAAATACCTGAAATTAGCCATACCATTTCAATATAGCTATAGTTTGGTAAATTTCAGTAATTTATTATATTCATTTGACTACTTCTATTTCTCATTCTTTTAATTTACAGGAAATCAAAAGCATTCAATAAGTCATACTAAAAGAAAACACTATATGCCAGAGGAGGACAGGATATATAAGTTACCTAATTTGCATTCCTCCAAAGTCTAAATTTCTTTCTCCAAAGTCTGAAAACTGTTTATACCTGAGACATAAAATATTTTAAAATTATTGCTCCACAAAATACATATGCAGTGATGCAGTATTAAATAATGTAGATACGTAAAAGAAAATACCATGTAGTAAATAAACATCATTTCTAGCAGAGTGTTTATTTATTTTGAGTTTGACAAATTAACAAAAATATGGAGAATTCCAAGAAATCTTGCTTATACCTTAATGAATTTTAATTTTTTCCTAAAGTTATTGCATTGTGCTAAATATAATTTTATGTAACAGTAGTAATCTGTATATATAAAATCTAATGACTTGAAATTTTATGTGAAATGCTAGAAAACTCACATAATATAGTTGGCCATTATGAATCAGAAATGTGCTGTTCCAAATATGATTGTGCTTTCCACATGATTAACTTATGAATATTATTCTTAAATGATTTTTCAAACTATTTTTTTCTGTTATGTAAACCAAAGTCTGAAAGCTTATACAGTTCATATAAATCCTTAATACATCTGGCAATTCATTTGTAATATCCAATAAATGTAAAGTTAGCAAAGGAAATAAGACAGTCTTTTAAAGTGAAACAATCAGCATTTTCTCATATAATCAAGAAAACAATTCCCTGGTGAAATTTCATTGAAATCATTAATAATTGGCTAGCAGACTTAACGTGTTTTGAGGGGATAGTTTTAAATTCTTGAATGACAGTTTAGACAAAGATTTACTACCATAGGATATATCTTGGGGAGCTAGCCTTTGATTGCCTATTCCCTGAAATAACAAAGCTGGTTACCAAAGAACAATGGGAGCACAGAGTATTGTTGACAGTGGAAACAAAACAGTATCATGAGATTTTCCACAGTATGGTGTAATGTTATCTAATGATAGAATTTCACACCATTCTTTCCTTAGACAAACACATCTGTGAGAAAGTTTGGAATAGTGAATGCATATGATAGAAATGTAAGCGTAAGTTTTATTTAGGCAAATCACTTTTATGTGAGATAAATTTTTATAAACTTCTTATATTGGCAATGTAATTGTAGGCTTAAAACAAAGATGTACAATTATTGTGTAATTATGTTTGTTAATCCTTGTATTCAATAATTTATTGCTTATTTACTTTGTATAGCAGACTCTGTAGTGTAAATGGATACACAAAAATTGAATGAAAAGACAATTTTATATTTTAAACTGATATACATTTTGTGTAGTCCATTCAAACTACAGATTTGTTGTTTTCTTCAATTTACCTAAATGTAATGACTGCTTCTGTTAATAAATATACTGATGTTTCAAAACACTTTGGTGTGTGTGTGTGTGTGTGTGTGTGTGTGTGTGTGTGTGATTGTATGTGTTGGTGTGCATCTATCTGGTTGGACATATATTGATGTAAGTGTAAAGATCAGAGGACAGCTGTTCAGAATTGTTTCTCTTTCTACCATGAGAGTCCTAGAAACCAAACTCAAGTTATTAGGCTTGTCAGTAGCTGCTTATAGTCACTGAATTGTTACAACATTACTAAATACACTTTTAAATTAAACTACTTAATTTTTTTAAACAAAGGCTCACTGCAAGTATTAGGGGACAATTGGGGAGAGAGACGGAAGAATATTGCCAAAAGATACTCTATTAAATTGTTGAAGAATAGAAAAAAACACAAAATAAAGAAATTTCCTATATGACTTTCTTCATATATCCCTGCAGGGAGCCATAGGCACAAACGCCATTACAAGATGACGCTTGCATCCTTGCAGTTTGGAGGTAAACAATTCCATATTTGGCAATGCTTCCAGACTGAGCGTCCAGGCGCTTCCCGCATGCGCAATAACCTAGGTGTCCCTAACCAATCCCGAAGACTCTGGTGCTAGTGGGCACATAGCAGCCAATCAAGGCGTGAGTCGCGTCATATCTCCCTATATAAGCAGCCGCCATTTTAGACCTCTCTCTCTCTCTCTCTCTCTCTCTCTCTCTCTCTCTCTCTCTCTCTCTCTCGCCTCAACCAAGGGCTCTCCAATAAAGCGTGATCCGAGAAGAATCCTGAGTCTGGCTGTTTTTTCCGCTGGCCGGGAGTCAGCCAGATATCCCCATAGTACTGTTTTGCAGGAGTGCACTTCAGTAATCAAAATTGAATGTCAGCTTTGGTAGAGATACAGAGAAAAGTTCTGACACCACAAAACCCTGTAATACCCTGCTTCTGTAATACAACATTCATCCTCTACTCCTGGATCACAGCAGTGACACCTAGAAGACTACCATGCTCCTTTTTGTTTCTATAAACTTGTCATTTAAACATATCAAACATACATATTCATCAGGGTTATATTTTTTCATGCAATATAAATTCCTGAATATTTCATATGGATTTGTAACTTTATAATATTTGGTATCATATAATAACTCATTGAGACTAATCATCTACTGTGAATCATAAAGCTTTGTTCTTCTTTTGAAGTTATTACATTAAAGCAGCTATAAGTACTCATGAACAGTATTTCATTTAGACATATGTTTTCATTTATGTATGATAAATACTCATAAATGCAATTGCATAGGTATATAGTACATATATTTTAAGTTACATAACGAACTGCCAAAAAAGTTGCCAGAGTGATTGGAAAATAAATTTTACATTCTCACTAGAAATCTATATAAGGTCTAATTTCTTAATGTTATGACCAATTTATAGTATAGTCACTTTTACCTTAATTTGGACCATTCTGATACATGTGTAATAATATGTACTTGAGCATTTAATTTGTTATTTCCAAAACAGTATTGTGGCATTGAACAGCTTTTTGTGAGCTTACTTGGCATCAGATAAAATTTTGTCATATTTTCAAATTAATACATAGTACTTACACAAATTTATGGAGTATTATATGACTTTTCAATACATGTATACCATATGTAATGATTATATACATGCAACTGGGTTGTCTGTCACTTCATACACTGTTTATTCATATTGTAAATATTTAAAAACTTATTTATTCACTTTACTGAAATATTTAATTGTCAGTCATAATTATTCTATGTCTGAGAATATTAGTGGTTTTCTCTCTCATCCAACAATTCCTTTGTACATGTTAACTATTCTTTCTCCATCTTGCACTTCTGTTTGCTTTGAGTGGTCCAGTAAACACTGTTCTACTTCATAAATCCATAAGGTGAACTTCAGCTTCCAGATAAAATCAAGAATATGTAATATTTAGTTTTCTATACATGTCTTATTTCATTTAACATCCTTGTGGTTACAAGTAACAGAATATTTTTAATGACTAGGCAATATAACCTTTATATTTGTAGTACATATCCTTGGTCTACTCATCTGCTGAGAATCTCTTTTTGTGAAATGTTATATCATGCACTTTTCCAATGTCTTAAATAAGTTGTTTATAACCTTTCAATAGTAATTTACTGTTTTTAATATCTTATTTCCTTTTCTTTCTTTCTTCTTCTTCTTTTTTTTTTTAAAAAAAGGGTTTCTCTGTAGCTTTTTAGCCTGTCATGAAACTCACTCCATAAATCAGGCTGGACTCAAACTCATAGAGATCTGCTTGCATCTGCATCCTGAGTGCTGGGATTAAAGATGTGGGCCACCACTGCCCAGCTCCTACTTCCTCTTGTAACACAATGTTTGCAAACATTTTCTATTGAGCGGCTTTGTTCTATCATCATTATCCTGTAGACATTTGCCATGTTTACTTTTTTGTTGTTGTTTCTTTGTTTGAGAGATAGGCTTATAATTTGAACAAGGTAGATTGGAATTCATTTTGTGCCCTACTCTGGCCTCAAAATCCCATCATTCCTTTTGTCTTGGCTTTCTATATGCTTGGATTATACTCATGACACAAGTCTAGCTTGTTATGAAAAAGTTTAGTTTTCAGTTTTTTGTCATTTTTTGAGAGCTTATACATAAGTACTACATTTATATCACTCTGCTTCCCCTCCCCAATTTCTTTAATGGCCGGTCTTCTCCATGAAAAATTCATGACATCTTATTCTTTAATTATTATTGTTACATACATGCACGCAAACATACACAAGCAAGTATATACAACCTCTGAGTCCATTTAGTATTACTCATATGTACATGTACGTAGGTAGGACTGACCACTTAGGATGGATAAGCTCTGTGGTAACTTGTCCCTGGAGTAAACAAATTTCCTCTTTCTCCACAGGTATTAGGTACCTGTAGCTTTTCATATAGTGGTGTAATCTGGTGGAATTTTCCTTATCCATGTTGGCATGCCAGTTACTTTCATTATGTTAGTATTGCTCAGCTAGCTGTATTTTAGGGATTTGATGAGTTCATTTTCTCTATTTTGTCTAGGGGACTATTCAGCAGCAGGCATTCTGGATCTCTGGCTCTTATAATCTTTTCATCCCTATTCCTTTATTTTTCCTGAGTCTTGGGCATAAGGGTTACATTATAGATGTATCAGTTAGAATCAGACATTCCACAGTCACTTATACTAATTTTATAGATGTTTAACAGTTATGGGTTTTTAATGACTTCCATCTATTGCAAAAACAAGCTTTTAGATGAAAGGTGAAAACTACACATATCTGTAAGTATAAGGATAATTATTTAGAATACAGTTAGAAATTACATCAAATAGGGAATTGGCTATATTAGATTCTGCTCAAGGGAGACATCTCTAGCTCTGAGAAGTTGAATAAGTTTTTATAACCAGGTAGGCATAAATTCCTTCCATTTGAGTTGTCTCAAGTTCTAACAGACAAGTGTATTAATCTAATGGTGATTTCTACACATGAATAGACTCCTGTGAAATAGAAATTTGTGGGAGAAAAGCCACTGGGGTGTGTGATTTTGAAGGTTATATCTTGATCCTGGCCACATATTTGCCTCTTGAAACTTTTTGTATGGCATAGGGTAAACAGCTTCCTTTATGATGCTCTTTTTCCATGATGTACATAGTCAGGATATAACACTGTTTTTTAGTTTTTCAGTGTTATCAACACATATTTGCATCTTTTTTCCTTCAGCTTTTTGTTGGTGGGTTGCTATATTACAAAAGTTTTTTTTTTTGTTTTTAACTTCTGATTTTTACACTTAGCTCTTCTAGTGTGACTTATAGTTTTGCAGCCTACCATAAAAATAGTAATCTTTAAACTACTCCTAATCATAGGACTCCCTTTAGCATCTTTTATAAGTCTGTTTTGAAAACCATGAATTACCTTAATTTTTGGCTATCTGGGAAGATCTTTATTTCATATTAAATTATTATGGATAACCTTGTTATTTATAATAATTCTAGTTTTCATATCCAAAGAAAACCCCAAGCATTTCTAAACGGCAAGCCCACTGATTTGGTTTAAGAGGACTGGACAGTAAAAAACTAAAAACTCATAGGCAGCATTTCTCAGAAACCTGAGAAACAGGTTTTCTGTTTGCCAGAGGTGCCATTCCCATTTTCTTTTCTTTTCCTTTTTTTTTTTTTTTACCTCCAAAAGGACACATGGCTCTCTATTGACCTATAGCTGAAGTTACATATCAAACCCAAAGTTAACCTCCAGGCTACATGGGTCTCCATTCACATGAAACTGTTATGTAAGTTGAAGCCTGCACACTACCCTCCAGACCCTTCTTGCCCCTTTCTCTACCCTAAACTGACAGGCTGTTCGACTTCACAGGCTTCTGTCTCCTCAATTGCTCATTCTTCTTACAACCAGCATGATTTCTCCGCACCCATCTTCCCTAGCCATGGACAGTCTGTTTCCATTCTTCTCTATTCTGAACTTTTACAGATGGCTCAGGCTGTTTTTTTTTTTTATCAATAATAAAAACTTCTTTCTCTCAAATCATTGAGTGGTCACTCCTGTGGTTTCTTTATAGTGCCCTGGAATATATTGGTTGACTCTTTCTTTCTTTCTTTTTCTCTCTTTCTCTCTCTCTCTCTCTCACTCTCTCTCTCTCTCTCTCTCTCTCTCTAGACTTGATATACATCATTCTATGTCCTTGTGGACTTTGGAGTTTATACTCAGAAATGGTTGTTTAAACCAGGTGGCAAGTGTCTTTAATCACCACACTCAGGGAAGCAGAGGCAGGTGGATCTCTGTGAGTTCAAGGTCAGCCTGGTCTACACAGTGCTACAGAGTGAGTTCCAAGACATCCAGAGATACACAGACAAACCCTGTCTTGAAAAACCAAAAAAAAAAGAAAAGAAGGAGAATAAAAATAATAATAATAAGACAAAGAATAAGGAAAGAAAGAAAGAAAGAAAGAAGGAAAGAAAGAAAGAAAGAAAGAAAGAAAGAAAGAAAGAAAGAAAGAAAGAAAGAAATGGTTGTTTAGATTAATAAAGTTTCCTTTAAATATGATGTGACACTTTTCTCTTGCAGATTTTAAAATTTATTTTGTGCTCTATATTTTTGAGTCTTCGAGTATAGTGCCTTAGAATCAGGATCTTATATGGTCATAACTACTTGGGATTTTATAAATTCCCTATATCTGGATAACCACTTATCCTAAGACAATAGAAAATTTGGCTTATTGTTACATTGAATAGATTTCTTGAGTTCTTAATTTTGATTTTATACCTTTCAAGTATACCAATCATGCACGTTTGATCTCTTAATAGTGTTTCCAAGTTAATTTATTTCCACTTCAATCTTTCTCATTATTCCCTTTATTTCTATCCGAATATGATGTTCTGAAAATCTTGTTTTTATGATCCCATACTATTTCTTCCACTTAATCTGTTTTGTTTTTGATGCTTCTATCTAAAACTTTGTCTGATTTATTGAGTTCTTCATTTCTGTACCTTCCAATTGATTCATTTTCAAACTATGTTATAGAGGAATTTAATATTCAAACATTTGATTTTCTTCTTAATTTCATGTATTCCTGTATTCATATTTTCTTAAATTTCATTTTGCTTTATTTTAAAAATCACTCTTTTGAATTCTTTAACAAGCATGTCATCTGCTTAGATGTCATTGTACTCTATTACTAAAAACATAATTATCTTTAAAAGATATACTTTAAAAATATAGTTTTATGTGCTAATGCTGAAAATTATGCATTAGTGTGAGGAATATTTCTATGAATTCAAGAAAATTCCTTAAGTATGTAGCATTCTCCTGAATAGGAGTCTTAGGGTTTCAATGTGGCATACAAACCTTAGTTTATATATTTCTTATTCCCATCATTGTGTAGCAAGCTTTCTTGTCAGAATATCTTTGGGTTTTTAGCCCCAAATAATGAGAGAGAGATTTATTTCTAATTATGAATGCTCAGCCTTAGCTTATACTTGTCCCCAACTAACTCTTATAACTTAAGTAAACCTATTTATATTAATCTATGTTCAGCAACATGGTGTTACCTCATCTCCATACTGCCCATCTTGCCTGAGTCTGAGTGGTGCCTCCTTCTTGTTCACAGAGTTCTCTCTCTGGCTGGAATCACACCTATATCTCCTGCCTAACTATTGGTCATACAGCTTTTTATTATATTAATTACAGTGATACATCTTCACATAGTATATAAATATCCCACATTTACTCCTTTTGTCTAAATGAAAAAGAAAGGATTTTATCTCAAATATAGTAAAATTCTATACAATAAGAGCAATTATTATATAAGAATTATATTCACAATATTTAGTCCTTATGTATTTGGCAAATTTGAAGAAAGTACTGTTTTATCTTTCCTATCTTGGTGAGTCCAAAGTTTTATACCTAAAATATTTTCTTTCTTAATTTGTATTACCTTCCTAAAAATATAATTTTAGACCTAAAAATCTTCTTAAATAAATTGAAGATTTTGTTTCTCATCCTTATAAACTTTCTTTCTCTTATGTAATTTTTCCCTGAAATTGGTAACAAGGAAAATTGCATACTGTCTAGCTTTTAATTTCCACCAGAGACCCAAGAAAGATAAAATATTACTTGAGTAAATAGGAAGTTTATATATAGCAAAATATCTTTAAAACACTGTACAAGTGTGGAGGCTGAAAAATGCAAGCCCACTTCCACCTTGTTAGATGGTCAGAGAGCTTGAAGTTTGACAAGCATAGTGGCACATCCCAACTCAGGATGTGATTGCTTGGTTCTTTTGAAATTAAGATTGCTCCATGCCATGCTGACAGGTGGTCAGGATATGCAAATGTACTGCTGCTTCTTCTTTTGTAACTATGAGGTCACCTGGGGAAGCATGGTTTTCAGCATATGTGATCTAGAGTACCTTTGCTACCTAGACAACAGAATGCTAATGATTTGGTGTTTCAGAGTGATAAGACAACTGACTATTTGAGTTATCCTTTGTATCATGTTATTAAAGTCTTTTGTTACCTTCTCCCCCCTTTTATGTTGGGTATAAAGGCTGTGTAAAAATAAATGTGGGCAAATTTCAGGATTTCAGTCACTGGAATGGCCTCCTGATACTTCCTATGTTTTCTGTCTTATAATTTTTATGTGTCTTCATATTCTTATATTTCCAAAATTCCCATACTCCTACCCTGGTAAGAAGTATTTTTGTGGAGGCTGGTCTTCAACATACAAGTATGGCAATTTTATAAAGAAAGAATTATTTTCATATGTTATGCATATACATAATTTAGCCTAAGTTTTATTTACAAACTAGTAGTTATCTTCTGGGATAGGTGATGTGGCTCCACAGCTAAAGAGTTTATATCGTCATTTTAAAAATCTTCAAGTCCAGTACATCAAATACTGTGTTCTTGCTTCTGCGGGCCACTGTATGCATGTGGTATACATTTAGTTAAGCAAATGCACATAAACACATAGACAAAAAATAAATAAGTAAACCTTTTTTAAAAGTTGTATTTGGATACTTATAACTATATTATTTTCCCATTTATATTAATGATACATTTTATTGTTATGAAGTAATAAATAAACAAAAAAATCAAAATTACTAATCACTTGCATAAAGACTTGATTTATTATAATACTTTTATAGTTCACTTAATTAAATATGCACACAGAATTAGAATGAAATATTCCAAATATCAAATTTATTCTCTTCAGTTTAACATTACATGAATTTTTATATTTTGATTCTACTTGCCTTTAGAATTCTGTTGAAAGTTAAAACAAATATCCATCAAGCTATCTCCTTAAGTTGCTTTAAAAGTCTAATATAGATGAATAGGTTTTGTGTGGTGATGCATCATCTACATGAGAATATTTATCTGGTTAGATCAATTTCCTTAGTTAACCTTATATCTTAATATTGATATTTTTAATTTATTCTTACATTTTTATTGAGTAAACAATCTACTCTCAAGGAAAGTAGGTTGGTATACTATGCTTAACTGTGATAGTAACAATTTCCAGGAAGCAGCTGCTTTATAAAAGATCAAACTTTTTAATAGTTTAATAGAAAAATATGGTCTACAGAGAGATAAAAATCTCTGGAGAGGAAAAAAACCAATATTTTCATTCTGTACAGTAGGATATTAATATTCAAGAACAGTATAAGGTCATAGCTGCATATTTTAATTATAGAAAGTGGCAAATGAAGGTAAGTCATATTAATGCTTTCCTCACTATCTGAAGGCTTTTATTTGGTTACTTTTCAAGTATTTATCAGTTAAATATATATTAAGTATCAAATACTCCACATAACATAATATAACCTAATAAGGTTAACAAATGAAACCAATTAAAAAGATAGTGGCTAGCATTATCAACATGTTTGGCATTCTAAAGAGAACAAACACCTCTCATGTATTTTGAGTTCAAATATGTGGATGAGTGTGTGTGTGCTGTGGGAAGTCCTTCTGTTTATGTATTGCTTTGATTAGTTATTGAATAATCTGTTTTGGCAAGTGGCTAAGAAGAATAGGGCAATGCAGGAGTTCCAAGCAGAAAGAGGAGGAGAGAGTAGGCAGAGTTAGGGAGAAGCTGTGTAGCTGCCACCAGGGACAGATGCCTCCGCTGGAGCTTGCTGAAAATTTGGCGGTAGTCCACAACCTCGTGGTTATGTACAGAATAATAAAGATGGGTTAGTTCAGGATAAAAGATCAAAGTAGAAATAGGCTTAAGATATTGGCCAAACAATATTGCAAATAATATAGTTTTTGAGTGCTTATTTCGTGGTCTGGGCAGCCAGGAACAAGAAAGCGGCTTCTGCCAACATGTGTGTGCATGTGTGTGTCTATGTGTGTTCTAAACTTCTCTCATGCTATAATATTTTTCATCATATATAATATAATATATATATGATATAATAGTTTTATATCACTTAAGAGAAATCAGGTCACTTTAAAAAATCGATCACATTATATAGGAAACTAACATGTCAGCCCAATTTCAAGCTTGAACAATGAAGTGGTGTGTCTCAGCAGGCATTTTAAACACTATATCTTAGTCTTTTAGGTAATTATAGAAAATTACTATAACCTCAACATTTAATAAGCAAAATAAAGTTATTTCTTACAGGCTTAAAGGTAGATTCTTTGTGATCATCTTAGCCTCAGGATAGGTGAAGACTGACTTCCTGCTTTCTTGTGTCCTCACATGAGGTCTCTCTCTGGTCTCCTGAAGAAAGACATTAACCCTGTTAAAGAAACATCTGCCCCCATGGCCTAATCATCCCACAAAGCTCTATGTTCTACCACTGTATTTCTGGTGATTAGATATTCTATACAGGCTTTGGGCCCAACCAGCATTAAAATCATAGCACCACATCATAGGGGTCTTGACTGTGAATATAGTAAGATCTAAGCAAGTGGTTATTATGTACAGTTCATTTAGATCTATTCCATGACTACAGTAGGACAGTTCCTAATGACTTATGAGAATTTGTCCCACCATATACCAGTTCACTGCATATAGCACTATTATTGCACCAGCAATCTAGCACCAGTATTCAGTTTTAAAATTGTTACTCTTTATCACCATAGAGTACATTAATAACATATTTTTCTATGATAAACTTATATTAAAATGGTGTAACATAGTAATATTATGCCAATTATGCTTAAATTATTAAAGAAGATTATTAATACACAGCTTCTTTTAAAATAATGTATTATAATATATTAGAAGCTGAAGAAATGATTCGGTCATTAAGGAATCATATTATTTAAGTGGAGTACCTTAATTTGGTTTCCAGTACCCATTTAAAGCATCTCATAGCTGCCTGTAACTCCAACTTCAGTGGTGTGCAATGCCTGTAGCTTCAGCAGGCACCTGCACAGAGAGAGAGAGAGAGAGAGAGAGAGAGAGAGAGAGAGAGAGAGAACAGGAAATAATAAAATGAATTAAAAAGAGAAATATGTGTGAGTAGGGTGGTGGTGGTTCATGCCTTTACCCAGCACTTGGGAGGTAGAGGTAGGTGGATCTCTGTGAGTTCTAGGCCAGCCTGGTCTATGAAACCTAGTTCCTGGACAAACTCCAAAGAAACCATATCTAAAAAAAAGGAAAGATGCCTTAAAAAGTGTTCATGAAATTATTTGTAGTGGAAATTGTGACTCTAGTATTTTTTTGTAACTGCTGGAAATTTTATTGGCAAGTAAAAGCTGAAAACAATGTCTCTGAAATGATTTTTCAAATATTCCACTTTGACTTACTGTTTTCATCTGAATATATAGTAGAGGTTATTACAGTTGAAATACTTCTTAAGCCACTCATTTTTACTGACACTATCTTCAAGAATACATGTATGAAGGTATCATAATGAAAACAATTATTTTGCATACTAATTTCAAAACTCAAAACCAAATATTCTTAAAAGGAAATAGAGCAGTATTAGCTTCAATATCTCTAGATTTACCAAATTAAAATTCAACTTGATTATATTCATTAAATTTTCTGACCTATGCTTAATTTTACATATAAACATCTAACATAGATTTATTATGGGTAGTTACATGTTTATGGCTAAAAAAGAAGTTGAAACATGTATTACATCCAGTCATTATACAACACCTGGATGTATTATATGTATATTTTCAGTATTTACATATGATATAGATAATATTTATATGAAATATATATTTTCTTTTCTTTCATATTTCTGATATCATCTTCCCCAAACGCCATTGTGAGTTCCAACAGCTTGTTTTTCATCCAAGGCAGATTGGTACTTACAATGTAATGTGTGCTACAGCCGTACAATGTTTTGTTTTCTTTCCTAGTTTTAAAGCCTAGAGTAAAATGGTTCATTAAATTTAAAAATCCCGGAAAAGAAATTTTAGTGATATTGTCACTGAATTTGTGTTTTATTCTTGCTTCTAACAACAGTCATAAGAAATGCTTCAGAAAAGGAATGCCAGAAAAATTTTTCAACAGGCAAACAGATATTACTAATAGGTGTACTGATTTTCAAATAATTTATACTGTGCACATATATGCAAACATATTGAAATGATATATTGGCAAATGTTTACTGTTGAGCTCTGTTTTTGCATAACATTTCAGTGTAAATTATATGCTAAGTCTGAATTTTATGTAAAACTTCTTGTATAGGTCACTTGAAGGCCATCAGCACTGAGCAAAAACATTCTTTTCTATAATAGACTTAAAATTCCTATTCTGACAGTCTTGTTTAGTTCTCTAACCAAATGGAATTGAAGTGACACAAAACACCATAAAGGAAGCATGGAAAGATGAAGGATGTTAAATATATTGCCAAAGTAGAGTAAACAAAGTGTTTAAAAGATTTTCCAATCAAATGGACCAAAGAAGTAAGTTAGTGTAGATATCCTACTATTTAATAAGATAGACTTTCAATCAAAATTGATCAGAAGAGATAGAAAAGGGCATTTCATAGTTATCAAAGGAAAAATTCACCAAGATGGTGTATCAGTTTGAATATCCAGGCCTCAAATGTAAGGGCACACACATTTGTAAAAGAAATATTACTGTTGGACAATGGTTTTGTACCCTGTAAAGATTTGCCAGTCATATTGGTTTAATAAAATGTTGATTGGCCAGGAGCCAGGCAAGAAATATAGGTGGAATGATGAGAATAGGAGAGTTCTGGGAAGAGGAAAGGCTCAGTTGATGGTCATCACCCAGACACAGAGGACACAAGATGAGAATGTCTCACTAATAAAAGGTACCAAGCCACAAGACTGACACAGATAGGAATTAGAGTTCAATGTAAGATATAAGAGTTAATAAGAAGCCTGAGCTAATAGGCCAACCAGTTTATAATTAATGTAGGCCTCTGTGTGTTTCTTTAGGACTGAATGGCTGTGGGGCCTGGCAGCACAGAAACCTCGGTCAACAAATGGCACTAACATGGACAACTACATCCACAAAACCTGTGAGAGCATAGGAAATAATTTCAGTCACAAAAGAGCAGAGTTAAACATGGCTTCTTGGTAGCAGTATTTTCTTGGATGGGCTCTATTTGCTAGAGGCAAGTGTGTCTCATTTAAGAGAGGCTTCCTGATTCAGCTTTAGCTCAAAAAAACTTGTAGGGCTTTTAAGTGTCACCAAACACTAAAATAGTGTTTATGAATAGCTAACAGCATGCTTCGTGGTGGTAGCAGGAACCTTCAAACTCCATAGAGTTATAGCAATAAATATGGCTCCTACCTGTACATCTGCCATGAAGCTCAACTCTCAGAAATCTAAGGAATGAGGTAGATTCAGACATCAAAGCAATGGCTTTAATCCTAGCCATATTGCTTAGCAAATTTAATACTCATGAGGTCAGAAAAAGAGAGATATACAGTAAAGATACATTCAGACAAAAAGAAAAACCTCTAAATGTTTTACAGTGTGTTAAGAAATATATGTAGGCTTGGGAGAGAAAAGAAAAAGTTAAAGTCCTTTAAAAAGGAAGAGAACAGTTGGGTGAGATAACACAAACCTTTAGTCCCAGCACTTGAGAGGCAGAGGCAGGTGGATCTCTGTGAGTTCATGGACAGCCTGGTCTACAGGGTGAGTTCCAGTACAGCCAAAGAAGCACAGAGAAAGCCTGTCTCAATAAAACAAATACTAAATATCAAATAAAAGAAATAGAGTTTAAAATAAAGCCACATAAAGATGAAAAGTACACAGAGAACCTGTATACTGTAGGTTATTTTGTTGTCTTTGAATTGTTTAATGGCTTGGGAAGGAGCAACAGTTGCTAAAAGACATTTGATTATAAATGCTGCTGGATTAATCTAACACACACACACACACACACACACACACACACACATATACTGAAAATGCCTTGATTTCAAAATTAAATAAAAAAGATATGCTACTTTGGAGAAGTAACTTTTCCTTCCATAGGAAAAGAAAGGCTGTGGATTCATTCTGGCTTAAGAAAAATCAGGTTTGATGAAGGAAGACCCCCTGAAAATCTCCAATAAGAGTGGAAGGCCCAGATGATTCAACATTTCAGAGGACCTCTGTTAGAGATTCCTCTGAGTTCTACACCCAGAACAGCTTTAAGACTGTAGGGTGAGATGATAAATCCTCACAGAATAGTGCAGTCAGGACTTTACCATAATCCTAAATTTTGTTTTGGGCCCCATAAGATTATCAGTACCTCAAATCAGCTGGAATTAGCCTAGAAAGCTATGTGCACATTTCCAAAAATGAATAATGATGTTTGTCTTTGTTTAGAGTCTTGGTTACAAGTTGTTATGGATAATGGTCAGGAAAAAAAGCTAAACAGAGGAGATTAGATTCAGAGTTCTTGTTTTGAAAAGAAAAAAAAGGGGGAAGTACTATGGGACAATGGTCTTGTACCTTGTAGGGATTTGTCACTTGTATTGGTTTAATATAACATCAATTGGCCTGTGGCCAGGCAGGAAGTGTAGAAGGAATAAACAGAATAAGAGAATTCTGAAAAGAGGAAAGGTTCAGTCTACAGTTGTCACCCAGACACAGAAGACACAAGATGAGAATGCTTCAATAATAATAGGTACCAAACCACATGGCTAACTGGGACAAGAATTATGAGTTAATGTAAGATAAGATATGAGTTAATGAGAAGCCTGAGCTAATAGGCCAAACAGTTCAGAATTAATGTAGGATGCTGTGTGTTTTTGGGGGACTGAACTACTGCAGGACAAGGCAGGACAGAAACCTCTGTCAACAAAATACTACTGAAACTTAAATTGCACATTGAACTGCACAGTAATAGTAGGAGACTTTAGCAGCACACTCTTGCCAATAGTCAGCTTATCCAGACAGAAACTAGACAGAGGAGAAGTAAAAGATGTTATGACTCAAATGAACCTAACAAATATCTACAGAATATTTCACCTGAACACAGATGACTATACCTTCTTCTCAGTACCTAATCAAAACTTCTCCAAAATTGGCCATATACTCAGTCACAAAGCAAATGTCTACAGATTAAAAAATTGAAATAACTTCCTGGATCTTATCAGACCACCATGTTTTAAAGCTGGATTTCAGTGAAAACAGAAAGCCAACAAAGTCATGGAAAGTGATAATTTTTCTGGTGAGTTACCATTGGGTCAAGGAAGAAATAAAGAAGTTAAAGATTTCCTAGAATGTGATGAAAATGATTGCACAAACATATTCACCTTAAGGGAAACAAAGAAAGCACAGCTAAGAGGAAAGTTCATACCACTAAGTGCCTTCATGAAGAAATTGGAAAGATCTCATACTAGTAACTTAATAGCTCACAAAAAAACTCAAGAACAAAAAGAAGCAAACACATACAGAAGGAGTAGACAGAAGGAAATAATCAAACCAAGGGCTGAAATCAATAAAATACAAATGAAGAGATAAAAAATAATCAATGAAATGAAGAGTTGATTCTTTGAGAACATCAACAAAATAGATAAACCCTTATCCAAACTAACTAAAAGGCAGAGAGAAAATATCCAAATCAACAATATCAGAAACAAAACATCAGTCTCCAAGGAAATCCAAGAGAATCATTAGGTCATATTTCAAAACCATATACTCTACAAAATTAGAAAATCTAAAAGAAATGGACTAATTTCTTAATAGATACCACTTACCTAAGTAAAATCAAGATCAGATAAGCAATTTAAATAGACTGACAAAATCTAAAGAAATAGAAGCAGTCATCACAAGACTCCCAACCAAAAAGAAGTCCAGGGTCAAACGGTTTTAATGCAGAATTCTATCAGACTTTCAAGGAAGATCTAATGCCAATACTCTTCAAATCATTCCACAAAATAGAAACAGAAAGAAAATTGCCAAATTCTTTCTTCAAGGCCATGGTCATCCTGATAGCCAATCTTCACAAAGACTCACAGACAAAGAGTATTACAGACCAATTTCACTCAAGCACATTGAAGTGAAAATACTCAATAAAATACTGGCATGGTGCTGCAGGAGCTACTTCTGCTCCTTCAGCCAATAGACTTTGAGATACCAGCCCACTGGAGCATGGTCTCTTTTGTTTTAAAAAGCAGCAGTAGCTGTGTGCTCACTCTCTTGCTTCTGGCTTCCAGTTATTAGACTTCGTTCCGGATCATGCAGAGGGCTAATGTCTGGGAGAGTGATCTGTAAGTTTTTCCTTTTAAGTAAATAACCATTTTATTAATTATAATTCCAAACTTGTGTGGGATTGTTTTATGACTTATGACTTCATCTGGTACCCAACATTTAGTTTTAAACCCCCCACCCTGGCTCAGCTGCCTGCCACCAGTGTGGCTTGGCATGAGGCCTCCCTCAGCCAACTCCCCACGTGGATTTAAATTCCACATCTTCCAGGCTCCATGGGCCCAGACAGTGTCTGTCTGCCTGGTTTGCTCTTTTCTGAGCAGCTTTTAAATCCCCCTTGCAGCGCAGTGCTTAAGCAGCGCAAGTCAGAGTGCAGGTGGTTGGCGAATGCTGCAACCCCTCGGGGTGACTCTTTGTCACATGGAGGCATACACAGCTTCTGGGTTGCTGTTCTCTACTCCTGGATTCTGGGTTTCTGTTTCCATGTATGGAATTGATTTAATTATATTTACTTTGTTGAGCAACTCATATTTCCCAGTTTTTAACAAATATTAAAGCAGACACTGAAACGGGACCCCGTTTCTGTCATCTTTGCATTGGTTCTTTATGACTTGGCAACAGTACCACCTGCTGGATAATAGGTAATATGGCAGTTTTCATTTCCATTGCAACTTTTACTGCTTTCTTTACTAATACAATGGATTATATCATGCGAGGTTTATATGAGTATTGGGATACCTCAATTTACTGGTTACTAGGTTTCAGTTTTCTTCTCCATATTCTATCATTAAGGAAAAATATGGTACTCCTAAGATCAATACAATCTTTATGGACTAATAATGAATGGCTAGTTGAAAGGATTAAAATTATTGGAAATCAGAGGTTATCTGAACAACTGGATACTACGATAGGCAAAATTGACTCCATATCTAAGGGTACTAGGAAGATACCTGAAAGGGTTCATACTGTTGAATTTGACGTTCAGAAGTTATCACAAAGTTTTGTTAAGGTAACAGAGAGAATGTACCTCCAGGATGGCAATCTACACGATATCCAAGAAAAGTTCAAGGAAGATATGTAATCTTTGAAGGGAAACATTAAAACCTTGGAATTATAGGTACAGAATGGGGACCAAAAAATTGATACCTTAGTGAAATCACTAGAAAAGAAACATGCATGTCAGGAGATTCAGTCTTTATGAGAGACAATGATAAAAAGAACACATTAAAAAAAAAAAACTAGCATGACCAAGTGGGCTTCATCTCAGAGATACAGTGGTGGTTCAACATATGAAAACTATATCAATGTAGTCAACTATATAAATAAAGTGAAAGATAAAAACCTACATAATCATCTTGTTAGGTGCTCAAAAGCCTCTCACAAAATCCAATCCTTCTTCATGCTAAAAGTCATTATTTGCTGATGACTTGCTAGTATAAATAAATGACACCAAGAATTCTACCAGGGAACTCCTAAAGCTGATAAACACCTTTAGTGAAGTGACTAAATATAATATTAACTAAAAAGAAATCAGCAGCTCTCCTTTATACAAATGATAAAGAAGCTTAGAAAGAAATCTTATATCCAGCCACAATAAATAGGCTGAGAAAATAATCAGAGAAACAATACCCTTCACAATAACCACAAATAATACAAAATGTCTTGATGTAGCCTGAACCAAGCCAGTGTAAAACCTGTATGACAAGAACTTCAAATCTTTCAAGAAAGAAATTAAAGGAGATGTCAGAAGATGGAATAATCTCCCATGCTCATGGATTGTTAGGATTAACATTGTAAAAATGGTCATCTTATCAAAAGCAATTTATAGATTGAATGCAATCCCCACTAAAATACTAACTCAATTATTTACAGACCTTGAAAGAACAATATTCAACTTAATATGAAAAAGCAATAAATAAATAAATAGGATGGCTAAAATAATCCTTTTCAATAAAAGAACTTCTGGACATCTGGAGGTATCAACATCCCTGATTTCAAGCCCTACTATATAGCTATGGCAATAAAACACATATGATATTTGCATAAAAATTCAGGTGCATCAATGGAATCAAATCAAAGACACAAATATAAATCCAAACACCTATGGATAAATGATTTTTGATAAAGAAGGAAAAATTATACAAAGGAAAAAAGAAAGCATCTTTACCAAGTGGCCCTGGTCTATTTGGATATTGGCATGTAGATGAATGCAAATAGATCCATAACACCCTACAGAAAACTCACATCCAAGTGGATCAAATACCTCAACATAAATCTAGAAACATTGGACCTGGTAGAAGAGAAGGTGGAAAATAGCTTTGAACTCATTGTCACAGTAGACTACTTCCTGAATAGAAAATCAATAGTGCAGCCACTAAGATCATCACTTAATAAATGGGACTTAAGAAAACTGAAAAGTTTTTGTAAGGCAAAGGAAACACTCAATAGGACAAAGCGTTAGCCTACAGAATGGGAAAAGACCAATCCAATATCTAACAGACAGATGATTTCCAAAATACATAACTCAAGAAACTAGGCATTAACAAAATAAAAAATGTGATTATAAATAGGGTACAGATCTAGACAGAAAATTCTCAACATTCAAATTTCTAATAACTGAGAAAGACTTAAGGAGATATTCAACATCCTTAGCCATCAGGTAAATGCAAATCAAAACAACTCTGAGGTTTCATTTTACACATGCAAGAATATATAAGATCACCCTTTCCTCTGTGGGTCCTTGGAACACCAGGACTATATCTCCTGTGCTGAGATCAGAGGTCCAGACAGATCGGAGGTACAGACAGGGCTTCCTCTTCCTGCACTGAGATCAGCTATCCTGAGGGGTGAGTGTGTGCAAGCCTTCCTGGGAGGTCCCCAAGCTATGAGACTCCCCTGACTGCAATCAAAGGAAGAGATGGGCAGGCACCAATTCAAGAATTCCTCCAACAACCTGAAAAGCAACATGATAACACCAGAAATCAGCGAGTATGCAACAGGAAAACCTGAGCAACCCAACCCAGAAGTAGTAGAAGGAATAGACTTTAAGCGTAATATTATGAAAGTGATAGAGATCTTTAAAGAAGAGGTGAAAAACTCCTTTGAGGAAAGGGATGAGAAAACTAACAAAAAGTTAGAAGAAATGAATAAATTCCTCAAAGGTACCCTAAAAACCAAGAAAAAGCAATCAAATAGGTAATGGAAACAGTTCAAGACTTAAAAACTGAAATGGAGGCAATAAAGAAAACATAAACTGAGGGAAGGCTGGAGAAGGAAAATCTGGGTAAACGAGCAGGAATGACACAGACAAGTATAACCAACAGAATACAAGAGATAGAAAAAGAATCTCAGACGCTGAAGATACTATAGAGAAAATAAACTCATTGATCAAAGAAAACAACAAATTCTTAACACAAAATACCTAGGAAATCTGGGACACCATGAAAAGACCAAACCTAAGAATAATAGGGGTAGAAGGAGAAGAAATACAGCTCAAAGGCCCAGAAAATATATTTAGCAAAATGATTCCTATGAAGGTACAAGAAGCATACAGAACACCAAATAGACTGGATCAAAAAAAAAAATCCCCTCGCCATATAATTATCAAAACACAAAACATACAGAATAAAGAAAGAATACTAAGAGCTGCTAAGGAAAAAGGCCAGGTAACGTTTAAATGCAATCCTATCATAATTACACCTGACTTCTCTATGGAAACCATGAAATCCAGAAGGTCTTGGATAGAGGTGTTAAAGACACTAAAAGACCATGGATGCAATCCCATCCTACTATTCCCAGCAAAGCTTTCATTCACCATCGATGGAGAAAACAAGATATTTCAGGATAAAAACAAATTTAAGCAATACATAGCCACAAACCCAGCCTTACAGAAAATACTAGAAGGAAAACCACAACTAATGGAAGCAAACAACACCCATAATAACACAAACATCTAACAGCCCTCCACTGGCACAACTCAAAGAAGGGAAACACACAAACTCTACAACCCTAAAAAAATAACCGCAGTTAATAACCTCTGGTCATTAATATCACTT